>CAUYLG010013468.1:0-48707 GCA_963573385.1 Cacajao melanocephalus
TGATCTTTTCAAAAAACCAGCTCCTGGATTTGCTGATTTTTTGAAGGGTTTTTTGCGTCTCTATCTCTTTCAGTTCTGCTCTGATCTTAGTTATTTCTTGTCTTCTGCTAGGTTTTGAGTTTTTTGGATCTTGCTCCTCTAGCTCTTTTAATTTTGGTAATAGGGTGTTGATTTCAGATCTTTCCTTGCTTCTCATATGGGAATTTATTGCTACAAATTTCCCTTTATATACTGCTTTAAATGTGTCCCAGAGATTCTGGTACATTGTGTCTTCGTTCTCATTGGTTTCGAAGTACATCTTTATTTCTGTCTTCCTTTCATTTTTAATCCAGTTGACATTCAGGAGCCAGTTGTTCAGTTTCCATGAAGTTGTGTGGTTCTGATTTAGTTTCTTAATCCTGAGTTCTAGTTTGATTGCACTGTGGTCTGAGAGACTGTTTGTGATGATTTCCATTCTTTTGCATTTGCTGAGGAGTGATTTACTTCCAATTATGTGGTCAACTTTAAAGTATGATGTGGTGCTGAGAAGAATGTATATTCTGTGGATTTGGGGTGGAGAGTTCTGCAAAGGTCTATTAGGTTCACTTGATCCAGATCTGTGTTCAAGTCCTGGATTTCCTTGACGATTTTCTGTCTTGTTGATCTAACATTGACAGTGGAGTTTTAAAGTCTCCCAATATTACTGTGTGGGAGTCTAAGTCTCTTTGTAGGTCATTAAAAACTTGCTTTATGTATCTGGGTGCTCCTGTGTTAGGTGCATATATATTTAGGATAGTTAGGTCTTCTTGTTGTATTGATCTTTTTACCATTATGTAATGCCCTTGTTTGTCTCTTTCAATCTTTCTTGGTTTGAAGTCCGTTTATCAGAGACTAGGATTGCCACCCCTGCTTTTTTTTTGTCCTCCATTTGCTTGGTAAATCTTCTTCCATCCCTTTATTTTGAGTCTGTGTGTGCCTTTGCACGTAATATGTGTCTCCTGAATACAGCACATCGATGGTTCTTGGCTTTTTATCCAATTTACCAGTCTGTGTCTTTTGATTGGGGCATTTAGTCAATTTACATTTAATGTTAATATTGTTACGTGTGAATGTGATCCTGCCATTTTGTTACCGGTTGGTTGTTTAGCCCTTTGATTGGCATAATTTCTTCATTGTGTCATTGGTCTTTACCATTTTGTTCTTTTTTTGCAGTGGCTGGTTCTCTGTGTTTAGTGTTTCCTTGAGGAGCTCTTGTAGGGTAGGTCTGGTAGTGACAGAATCTCGCAGCTATTGCTTGTCCGTAAAGGATTTCATTTCTCCTACACTTATGAAGCTTAGTTTGGCTGGATATGAAATTCTAGGTTGAAACTTCTTTTCTTTAAGGATGTTGAATATTGACCCCTACTCTCTTCTGACTTGTAAGGTTTCTGCCAAGAGATCTCTGGCTGCCCTTTGCATTTTTTCCTTCATTTCAACCCTGGTGAATCTGATGATTATGTGCCTTGGGGTTGCTCTTCTTGAGGAATATCTTTGTGTTCTCTTTATTTCCTGTATTTGAATGTTGGCCTGCCTTGCTAGGTTAGGGAAGTTCTCCTGGATAATATCCTGAAAAGTGTTTTCCAGCTTGGATTCATTCTCCCCATCATGTTCCGGTAAACTGATCGAGCAGAGATTAGGTCTTTTCACATAATCCCATATTTCTTTGAGGCTTTGTTCATTTCTTATCACTCTTTTTTCTCTTTTCACATAATCCCATATTTCTTGGAGGCTTTGTTCATTTCTTATCACTCTTTTTTCTCTTTTCTTGCCTTCTCATTTTATTACATTGAGTTGATCTTCAATCTCTAATATCCTTTCTGCTGCTTGATCAATTCGGCTATTGAAACTTGTGTATGCTTCACGAAGTTCTTGTGCTGTGTTTTTCACCTCCATCAAGTCATTTATGTTCGTCTCTAAGCTGGTTATTCTAGTTAGCATTTCGGCTAACCTTTTTTCAAGGTTCTTAATTCCTTTGCATTGGGTTAGAACATGTTCCTTTAGCTCAGAAAAGTTTGTTATTTCCTACCTTCTGAAGCCTGCTTCTGTTAATTCATCAAATTCGTTCTCCATCATGCTTTGTTCTCTTGCTGGTGAGGAGTTGTGATCTCGTGGTGGGGAAGACGTGTTCTGGTTTTTGATGGTTTCATCCTTTTTACGCTGTTTTTTTTTCCCCATCTTTTGGATTTACCTAACTTTGATCTCAGGTAGCTGCTTGGGGAAGTGGCCTTTCCTATGTCTGCCTGCAGAGGCGCTGCTGGGTTGCCACAGATTCAGTGGAGCTGCTGCGTATTTTTCCTGGGTCTTTTATTTACTCAGGAAAATTAGGCCGGCTTCTGCAATGGCAGTTACCCTTCATCCACCAAGCTCTATAGTTCCTGGTCTCTCTCTAATTGGTGTTCTGGCTGCCAAACTCTGAAGTGAGAGTTTTTTAGCCTGCTAGTCTTTGTGGGGAAGGGACTCACCCTGCCATATGATCTGTTTCCCTGCTTTCAGTTCCCTTTCTTTCTGGGGGGCAGGTAGCTCCATCCTGCCACTTTCTGGCTTTCTTGGCATTAGCCAGTGCTTCCACCTAGATTTGTGCCGACAGCCCCTGCACCAGGCGAAGTTGCTGTTTAGCCCTGTTCAGGCAGGTCACAGAGGCTTTTCAGCCCAGCAAAGATCTCCTATTTGGTGGGTTGTAGAGGGCCTGGGTGAAGCACAGTGTCCAAACCCAAGTCCTAGAGTGGGAGATCCCCTGGTCCTCCGGTCAGTTGCACACACCTCCTGGGTGGGGCAGTGCCCCTCCTTGCCTCAACTTGCCCTATTTGGTTTATACCCACTGTCCAACCAGACCCACAAAATGAACCTCGTACCTCGTTTGGAATTTTGGAGACCACTCAGCTTCTGCGTCTCTCTTGCTGGGAGCTGCGTTCCAGAGCTGCCTCTTATTCGGCCATCTTGGGACCCCCCTCAACAACCAATCTTCTTCTTTTCTAATCTTGTTTGTTTTTCTTGCTTTATTGCACAGCTTTAAATCCTACTTTATAGGATTTCAAATCATTTACATTCGTAATGGATTTTAAAGACCCTGACTATGATCTGCCTGGGTTACTGTTTCATGTCTCCTGTTGTTGGGTAAAATGTTTTACAGATGTCAATTAGGTAAAGCTGGTTGACAGTATTGTTCAAAGCTTCTACATCCTTACTGTCTGCCTGCTTATTCTGTTAATTACTAAGAGGAGTGCTGAAGTTTTGTCTCCAAATATAACTGTGGATTTCTCTAGTTCTCTTTTCAGATCTCTGTTATTAATTCATGTATTTTGAAGCTATGTTCTTGGGGCATAAATATTTATAATTTTTATATCTTGGTAAATTGACTGCTGTGTATTTCTCTTTTCAGGGAGGAGAGGGGAATAAATGCAGGGGTGCCCATTTTCTTTGGCCATATTCTGTTGTTTTATTGCTGTTTCTTAAGCTGGATACCAAGCTCATTAATTTTCAGTGATTTTTATAACACTGTTAAGGTAAATTAAAAAGGAAAGTGAAATGTGATCCTATAAGTATGCTTTTTAAAAAAAATCAGCAATGCCAGCTGAATCACAATGATCTCTTTTCTGATCACCAACATTTTGATTACTTAAAACATCTATTTCTTGGCCAGGAGCAGTGGCTCACATCTGTAATCCCAACACTTTGAGAGGCCAAGGCAGGTGGATCACCCAAAGTCAGGAGTACAAGAATAGCCTGGAAAGCATGGTGAAACCCTATCTCTACAAAAATACAAAAATTAGCCAGGCATGATGGAGGCTGCCTATAATCCCAGCTACTCAGGAGGCTGAAGTGGGAGAATCGCTTGAACCCAGGAGGCAGAGGCTGCAGTGAGCCAAGTTGCTCCCATTGCACTCCAGCCTGAAAAAGAGAGTGATAAGACTCTGTCTTGGAAAAAAAAAATCTATTTCCTATATTTGAAGGTATCTTTCTCAAGTAGTTTTCTCTGAGATTAAAAATAATCACATTGAGTTCTACCTTGCGTGCATTTTAATGATGTTTTCCTTAATTCTCATTCAGCATTTTAATGTATGTTTGGAGTTTTCAAGATCTAATCTGCACTTAGGCCAACCTGCAAAATGCAACCTTGACAAAATGTTTTACATGGAATTTTCATTCATTAGCTCTCTGCCCTTTAAAATACAGTCCACCAGCTGCTTCACTATACTGAGAACCACTCAATGAAGACATCAGATAAAAGGAAAATATTATTTACAGCTTGCCCACATGCACTGTACATCTGTGTTCATCTCAGATAAAAGGTTACAATGCAGGTCTAAAGGGTAATGTGAAAATTACTAACCAGCTTCAACTAAGTAAGGAATGTACTTATGGATCAAGGGCAAATGGAGAAATACAGAGGAGTCAAAAGCAGAGAGTATACGAACATAGTCATTACTATTAACTATAAATATTAATTTTCTTGAGATGTTACTATATTAAGACTTTTTTTTTTAAAGGCGATTTTTTTTATGACTGCTAAAAAAAACCTCTCATTTCTTCTAGATTTCCTATCACATTTCTTGGTGGTAGTTTCTAACCTTTTCTATAACCAGAATATCATTCATAACTCGTTTACCCTCCAGCTGATGACTTGACTTTATTCACAAAGAAGAATAAGACCAGTTGATACACTCCATCAACTTCCCTTTGCTGTGTCTTAACTATTTCCTCTATATTTCCACACTGCTGAGGGGTATGACTTTCTCTGTCTCCATCCTTTGGTTCAAGTATATATCTTCTTTCTGCCAATAAGTTACTTTTTCAATTGTTTCTTTGAGTTCCTATTTGCCTCTCTCTACATACCATCATGCACACTCTAGGATCCACGTCATTCTTAAATATGAGCCCTCACTCTTCAAACATTTTTAAAGCACCTAGCTCATTGGATTACTATGAGACAGAAAGTTAAGTAAAAATCCAGTCCTCCTTTCAGGAAACTCACAATCTTTTGAGAAACATGAACAGGTAAACAAATAATTACAATCAAGTGTAACAAAGGTAAGAACAAAGGCATGTACAATACAGTCATGTTATAAATGAAAGAGAGTTTGATTCTGCTTGGTTAGAGAGATATTTCCTTTCTTTTATATCTTCATCAAGCCCACCCTATCTGACAGTTCTTTTCTTTTCCTCTTCCTACAGAGAGACTCAGGTCTTAAACCCAGAAATCAATAACCCCATGATGCTTAAGCTAATAGCACTCTAACATTCTCTTTACTGGCACTATAATTTTTTTTTACTTGAGACAGGGTCTCACTCCATTGCCAGCGCTGGAGGGCAGTGGCATGATCATGGCTCACTGCAGCCTTAGCTTCCCAGGCTCAGGTGATTCTCCCATCTCAGCCTCCTGAGTAGCGGGGGCTAGATGTGCACACCACTACACCCTGCTCATTTTTTTGCATTTTTTGTAGAGACTGATTTTTGCCATGATGCCCAGGCTGGTCTTGAATGCCTGGGCTCAAGCAATCTGCCTGCCTCAGCCTCCCTAAGTGCTAGCATTACAGGCACAAGCCACTGCACCTGGCCTGGCACATTTTTGAAAAGTTTATTTACTGTCTTTCATTCATTAATTTTTTAAGCAAGTATAATCTTGCTTTTTGGTTTCTACCATTTTACTGACATCTCACCGAAGTCAAAGTCAAATAATCCCCTCAGCATATCTAACCACCTTTTCTCAGTTCTCTTCATTAAAAAAAAAAATCTGTGCTACAAGGGACTCTGTGGAACTTATTCTCTTCTCAAAATTTTCTCCTTGACTTTTGTGATACTTCACTTCCCTAATGTATTTTCTCCCTCTCTCCCCATTTCTGTTCAGTCTTCATCGATCCCACCTCCTGTCAATGCTTGACAAATAAAAGGATTAGCCAAGATTCCATTTTGAAACACAGCTTCTGACTCCCTACTTTTTCTCTCCCCTAGCAAACTCATGATGATAAGCTCTAAAGTAGAGTGGAGTTCAGAAGGTTTGGCTTCAATTTTTGGTTCTATCACTGACTTCCTACCTATGCACCATGGCGTGTTACATCCTAGGACTCCATAAAAGAGAATGGCTTTCTAATAATATTCCTACCTATGCTACAATTCTAACTGAAAAGACCATCAGATTTCTAGTCCTAAATTCTCTAATGCCCCAAATCCACATTAATGCCATTTAAAGGAAGGCATAATATGTTAACATAGATAGGTTAAGAGCTTGAATTTTTTTTTTAAAGGTGATTCTTTATGATTGCTAAAAAAACAACAAAAAAACCCACTATTTCTAGATTCCCTATCAAATTTGTTAGCAGCAGCTTCTAACCACTAAAATTAAGTCTCCCAAACCAAAACCAACTATTCTTTCTTTAAGTTACCTATTAGTATTTATGTATTGGTGCCACCATTATCTTAAGCTTGATAGTCTTTCATTTGTGCATTCTCTCTCCCTAATTCCTAACCTTCGTGCAAGGCCTAATTCAAAGGGCATCTCTTTCATAAAGGGTTCCTTGACCTCCTCAGCTGGTTATATAGTCTTTCTATCATCAGAAGACCCAAGACAATCTTGGTTTATGTTCTGTTTTTTTTTTTTCAGACACTGGTTTTGTGGGAGCAGGATTTATATCTGATTCTTTCTTGCATAACCCATAGCACCTTGAACACTGCTTTACTCAAAGCACTAAAAAAAAACTCTGTAAGATTTGTTATCTGAACTTTGGACACAGAAGCAGCAGTAAAGTTGTCTAGAGTAGCAATCTTCTTTAAATAAAAATAACTATTTAAAGATGTATGATGATTTAAATGTTCTAACTCTAAAATATATACTGTTCTTCTTAAGCTAAGGAAGCAGAAGCTCTTCCCCAATTCATTCAAAATTCTAGTCAACTTGTAAGCACACTATAGAAAATAGTCTTTGCTATGTCACAATATTAATTTTTTAAAGGCAGACTTACTAAAAAATGTACTCTTAAACATTTGGCTTTACAATTTGAGCATTTCTTTTGTATTTCCATTGTTCATAAGACAAAGTATTTTGAGAAACTATTAGACCTACCATCAGAAGTGTAGATTAAACACAGCAATAACTGATGCCTGTCAGAACATTCAGCCAGTACATACATTATCATCTGCTCAGAAAACAATGTCCCAAAATGAAATATGCTGTCATTAACTTTAAGCTTCATTAATAAGCTTCCATGCCTTGCTCAAAACTTTTATTTTTAAAGATGTAGTCCTCAACTGAGATAGCAAAACAAATTAAGGTGAGAAAAAAGGCTTCCACCTTCCTTTATGACTAGGAAAAATTAAAATGCAGTTTAGCAGACAGAAAAACTAAAATTTCCTAAGAGTCTAAACCAGTAAAGTCAAGGTTTTAGCTTAATTCATCTTGACGATAAGATGTATGGTGTGAGGCCTGACAAGCAGTACACAGCATCATTGCAAGAACATTAAATAAAATTGAGACATCTGTATGAGGCCTCATTACTGCAGATGCAGAGAACAGAATCTAACCTACCTGGCTTATCCCTCCAGGAGAGATCTTGTATGACTGCAACTTTTGCTTCAGCAGCTCCGGATCACTGTGACGGAATGGGCATCCTGACAACAAAAAATAAGCCAGCACACAAACAAGGTTATTTACCCACAACTGAGCACAGTACCACACTCAAGAGACCATCTGAGCTTCCCTCAGTTGTCTAACAGCTTATTAATAGAAAAGGTAATTGCCCATGGGTACAACTGCTTTCCTCTTTTTATCTAAATGATGACTTAGCTGTATGGTTATCAGGGCACTACAGGCTCAAGAGTTACATAAAACATTGTAGCATTCTCAGCCTAAGACGTCCATTCAGCGGGACGAAGGGAAACATCTTTAATTACGTTCCTTGCTAACAAGCTCAAAGAATCACAAAATAGCTGCATAATAGTTTATTTTAAAACTGTATACAATCTTATATGTTCTAGTCTTAAAAATACATAAAATGTATATGAGAGAAGGAAGGTAATGTAAACAAAAAGAAAAACGTGCAAACTCTGAGAAATATAAAAATTTAATGTCATTTTCAAATGTAAACTATACGCCTATTTCCTGAAGCACAGAATCTATAAAAATTTTTAAAGAAACGTGGATGGAAATGAGATAAACAAATAAAAGACTACTAAAAATATTCACTGAAATATAAAAATTGTTTTAGGATAAAATCTAGAAAATTTTACATATTTTTACAAGAAACTGCTATGTTAAGTTCAAAATACTTGAAAATTTAATATAGAAAAGTCTTATTTTTTTCAGTCATACAGACAGATCTATAAGTTAATTAGAAATGATTGTGCATTTTTCACAAATTAGAAAATCTAGAGGAAATGAGTAAGTTCCAGGAAACGTACAACCCTCTGAGACTGAACCAGGAAGTGAAAATCTGAGCAGACCAATAATGAGGTCTGAAATTAAACCAGTAACAAAAAGCCTATTAACCACAAAAAGCCCTGGAACAGGAAGATTCACAGCCAAATTCTACCAAATGTACAAAGGAGAACTGGTACCAACCCCACCAAAACTATTCCAAAAACCTGAGAAGGAGAGACTCCCCATTAACTCAATTTATGAAGCCAGAGTCACCCTGATACCAAAATCTGGCAGAGACACAATGAAAAAACAAAACTTCTGGCCATTATCTCTGATGATTATAGAATCAAAAATCCTCAACAAAATACTAGTAAACTGAATCCAGCAGCACATCAAAAAGCTAATTCACCATTATCAAATAGTCTTTATTTCTGGGATGCAAGTCTGACTCAACACATGCAAATCAATAGAAGTGATTCACCACATTAACAGAATTAAAAACAAAACCCGTATTATCATCTCAATAGACAGAAAAGGCTTTCAGCAAATTCCAGTATCCCTTCATGATAAAAACTCTCAGAAAAACAGGTACCAAAGGAATATACCCCAAAATTATAAGAACCAACATTGTACTGGATGGGCAAAAGCTCAAATCATTCCCCTTAAGAACTGGAACAAGACAAGGATGCCCACTCTCATCATTCTTATTCAAAATACTACTGGAAATCCTAGCCAGAGCAATCAGGCTAAAGAAAGAAAGAAAAGGCCAGGCGTGGTGGTTCACTCCTGTAATCCCAGCACTTTGGGAGGCCAAAGCGGTAGATCACCTGAGGTTAGGAGTTTGAGACCAGCCTGGCCAAGAGAGTGAAATCCTGTGTCTCCTAAAAATATAAAAAATCAGCCTGGCATGGTGATACACAGCTGAAATCTCAGCTACTCAGGAGGCTGAAGCAGGAAAATCACTTGTACTCAGGAGGCACAGGTTGCAGTGAGCCGAGATCATGCTATTGCACTCCAGCCTGGGCAACAAGAGCAAAACTTGGTCTCAAAAAAGAAAAATAAAATATCCAAATAGGAAAAGAAGTCAAACTATCTTTCTTTGCTGATGATATGATTCTATACTTAGAAAACTCTAAAGAATCTGTCAAAAGGCTCCTAGAACTAATAAATGATTTCAGCGAAGTTTCAAGATACAATATTAATGTACAAAAATTAGTAGCATTTCTTTTTTCTTTGTTAGACAGAGTCTTAATCTGTCACCAGTGCAGTGGTGCAATCTCGGCTCACTGTAACCTCTGCCTCCTGGGTTTTGTAGTTCATGCAATTCTTGTGTCTCAGCCTCCTGACTAGCTGGAATTATAGGCATGTGCCACCATGCCTGGCTAATTTTTGTTTTTTAATTTTAGTAGAGATGAGGTTGCACCCTTTTGGCCAGGTTGGTCTTGAATTCCTGACCTCAAGTGATCTACCCGCACTGGCCTCCCAAAGTACTGGTATTACAGGCCTGATCTACCGTGCCCAGCCTTAAAAATTGGTATCATTTCTGTATACCAACAATGTTCAAGCTGAGAGCCAAATAAAAAACGCAATGCCATTTACAACAGCCACACATACACAAAATATCTGGGAATACATCTAAGCAAGGAAGTAGAGATCTCTACAAGGAGAACTACAAATGCTGCTGAAAGAAATCAGAGACAACACAAACAGAAAAACATTCCATGCTCATGGATTGGAAGAATCAATATCATTAAAATGGCCATACCACCCTAAGGAATGTACAGAACACTGCTGAAAGAAATCAGAGACAACACAAACAGAAGAACATTCCAGGTTCATGGATTGGAAGAATCAACATACAATCCTAAGTAATATACAGATTCAGTGCCATTCCTATCAAACTACCAATGTTATTTTTCACAGAATAAGAAAACAACTATTCTAAAATTCATATGGAACTTAAAAAGAGCCTGAATAACCAAAGCAGTCCTAAGCAAAAGGAACGAAACCAGAAGCATCACTCTACCTAACTCCAAACTATACTATAAGGCTATTGTAACCAAAACAGCATGGTACTGGTACAAAAACAGACACATAAACCAATGAAACAGAATAGAGAATCAGAAATAAGACAGCCTATCTACAACTATGCGATCTTCAACAAAGTCAATAAAAACAGGCAATGGAGAAAGGACTCCCTATTCAATAAATGGTGCTGGAATAACCAGCTAGCAGAGAGATGAAAATTCTAAGAAAGAATAAAAAAGAAATGCTAGAGATCAAAAACACTGTAAAAGAAATGAAGAATGTCTTCAATGGGTTCATCAGCAGACTGGGCATGACTGGGGAAAATTCTTGGATCTTGTGGATATGACAAATAGAAACTTCTGAAACGAAAAAGCAAAGAAAAAAAGACTGGAAAAAACAAAAAACAAAAAACAAAAAACAAAAAAAAACAACAGAACACAATACCCAAGAACTGTGGGACAACTATAAAAGGTATAACATATGTGTAACTGAAATACCAAAAGGAGAAAAAAGAAAGATGAGAAGCACAGATGGGGAGAAAACATTTGCAAAAGAGAAATATGATAAAGTATTGTTATGCAAAATATACAATGAACTGTTGAAATTCAACAATAAGAAAACGACATGATTTTAAAATGGGCAAAAGACCCTTCACCAAAGAAGATATACAGAAGACAAGTAAGCTTATGAAAAGACTTCAACATAATGCCAGTAGGGTGTTGTAAATAAAAACATGGATTGGAAGAATCAACATACATCCTAAGCAATGTACAGATTACAAAGAAATACCCCTACACATCTATTAGAATGGCCAAAATACAAAACATGACAACACCAAATGCTGTAGAATCTGTAGTGACATAAACTCTTATTCATTGATGGTGGGAATGAAAAATGGTACAGCCACTTTGCGATCCAGTAATCCTGTTCTGTGGTATTAACCCAAACAAAACGAAAACTTCTATCTACACAACAACCTGCACACAGATATTTACAGCAGCTTAATCACAATTGCCAAAACTTGGAAGCAACTAAGATGTCCCTCAGAAGGTCAACGAATAAGTAATCTGTGGTACATCTAGACAATGGGATATTATTCAGGGCAAAAAAGAAATCCATTAATAAGCCACGAAAAGACATAAAGGAAACTTAAATGCATATTAGCAAGTTCAGAAGTCTATTTGAAAAGGCTATATAATTCCGACTATATGACATTATGTAAAAAGGTAGAACTATAGAGACAGTTAAAAGATTAGTGGTTACCAGAGATTAGGGAAAGAAAAGGATGAATAAGTAAAACACAGGATTTTTAGGGCAATGAAACTATTCTTTAGAATACTACAATGGTAGATACCTGTCATTAAAAATATGCCCAAACCCATAAAATATACAACGTCAAGAATTCACCCTAATGTAAACTAAGGGCTTTGGAGGAAAAGGATGTGTCAATGTAGGTTCATCGATTGTAACACATGTACGAGTGTGGTGTGGGATATTGATAGTGAGGCAGGTTGTACGTGTGTCAGGGTGTGGAGGTATATGGGAACTCTAAACTTCCCACACGATTGTGCTGTTAACTTAAAACAGCTCTAAAAAATTATTAATTTTTAAAAAAGGGGTATGTAAATTTTTCCAACAAATGTGTTTACTAAGTGCTAAGGATAGTATTTCTTGAATGACAGAGTTTAACTTAAATACAAAATAATAACAGAATGCACGAGGATAAACAAGATATAATTTAACAGAAATAAAGTTTTGCATTTAAGCTAATAAAAACCAACTGATTAAGAGACAAATGCTAGAACCTGGAAATTTACAGACAAATCCCTGGGAGTTTTACTTGGCCACAAGCTTAATTGTAGGTTAACTGCCTGGTATGGCTGCTAGGTTAAGAAAAACTTCAGGCTTCGTCAACAGAAGTATCTGGATCTATGGTTTTCAAACTTTAAAAGACATAAAACTCACCCAGTGTACTTGCAAATAAAGTCTGATTTTATATGAATGAGGGTGGGCCCTGGGAAGCTGCATTTCTATAAAAGCGCCTCAGGGATTCTGACATAAGTGATAAAAACCACTCAATATATATTACCAAGCCAGGAGTGGGGGCTCAGGCCTGTAATCTCAGCACTTTGGAAGGGCAATGCGGGTGGATCACCTGAGGCCAGGAATTCGAGACCAGCCTGGCCAAAATGGCAAAACCCTGTCTCTACTAAAAATACAAAAAATTAGCCCAGTTGGTACCTGTAATTCCAGCTACTTGGAAGGATGAGCCAGGAGAATTGCTTGAACCCAGGAGGTGGAGACTGCAGTGAGCCAAGATCATCATGCCTTTGCACTCCAACCCGGGAAACAAGAGCAAAATTCCATCTCAAAAAAAATATATATATATATCTCTATCTAGATATCTCTCTGTCTCTCTACCTACCTACCTACCTACCTACCTACCTACCTATCTATCTAAAACTAGTGCTGGCCACCTCTTCATCTATTAACTAATGAACGTATAGGTATTTTTTACTGCTTTGGACACATGGAATGTGTTTCTAAAAATACTGTTTATGATTATTTGATCTTTAACAGCCCGAAAGTGTGCAGTCTTTTGAAAAGTGTTTCATGTAAGATTCTAAAGCAAAAGAACTTTTGACACATACTGTAGTAAGCTTTGGTAATCCCAAAAATTTACTGATATGAACTATTAAATCATTCTTGGACATACCAAAGAAATGAGATGTTCTGTTTTTCTTTTTAACTAACTCGAGAAAATTGATAGTTATGGCTGATACCACAGCATGTTAAATCGCCCATTTAATCTTTTTGATTAATCAAATGATGATGATGATGATGATGATTAAAAAAAAAACCCACACTTTTCCTTAGTAGTTAGCCTTTGGAATATTAATCTACTATTCCAAAAATAGAATACTCTAATTTCAAAAAGCTTTGTAAAACTTTTATCAACCCTCTAAGACACTTGCAGAACAAACTGCAGAAGAGAAAGACAGAACAGCAGAAAGGAGGAAACTGAGAACTCAAAAGCCTAATCCAGCACAAACTGAAGTGCAGCTGAATGAATTTCTCTGGCCTGACCTAGTTTAGTAATAAGACAAATTGCTATAAGAGTAATGGAGCTCTAGCTTGACAGTGATGACTGACATAAGCTACAAACTAGGTCCTGACAGTAATGCAAAAAGCCATTACATTGTTTCAGTGTTTCCAACGGAGCTTTTGGATTTCTGTAATTGGCCAACATAACCAGTGGAAGCACTTACCATGATAATCCCCGTGGCTGGGTGGATTGGACAGAATGATCTTCAAGCAACTGAAAGGTGTATAGTCTGTCCTCTTGCCTTCCTTTCCAAAGCTATGACGGATGTTGTAAGAGTAACCTTTATCAAACTGATCGGGAGAAAAAAAAAAAAAAAAGAAAGTCAGCCAGTAATTATACTAGTGAGGTCAGCAACACACGCTAGAATCGAAGAGTGCAAAGTGATTATTTTACAGAATAAATTGAGCATTCATGGGCAGACATATGTTCATGCCATATATATTATTTGGGTCCTTCATGATACAAATAATTTTTTTTTAAAAAGGTACAAAACTTACAGAAAACAAATTTCTCAGGTGGAAGACAGCTAATAGTACCTGCATGTTTAAAGATAAAGAAAATCTTTTCCTGAGAATAACCAATTTGCCCTTCTTAGTTTGATTCCAAAGATTAAACTAGAAGAAAATCATTTTGGCCTCTTTTCTATCCACCTTCCCCTAATTCTCCCTGAATTCCCATATCTACCCATTGTACTTCTGAAATGTCTAGTAACACAGTTAATCCTAGGCCAGGTGCAATGGCTCACGCCTATAATCCCAGCACTTTAGGAGGCTAAGACAAGAGGATCGCTTGAACCCAGAAGTTCAAGACCAGCCTGGGCAACATAGTGAGACTTCATCTCTACAAAAAAATTAAAAACTAGCTGTGCATGGTTGCATGTACCTGTGGTCCCAGTTACTCAGGAGCCTGAGGCAGAATCATCACTTGGGCCCAAGAGGTCGAGGCTGCAGTGAGACATGATTGTGCTGCACTTCAGCCTGGGCAATATAGTGAGACCCTGTCTCAAAATATGGTAACAATCATCATCATCAACATCATCCCTTCCTCTAGATTTCCACTATACAAAGTAGTCAGCAAATGCTTAAGGAATGAAATACTACAACTGCCGCCTACTCAGAATCCTTGCCTCCATGTTCATAAAACAAGCTAATGGGACAGAAGGGACTTTGAAATGGGTCAGACAGGAGAACAAGAGGAACCAGCATATAATGAAAAGTGACCAGGTGCCAGGCATTTTGCTAGGTGCTTTTAAAAGTATAATCCCATTTAATAATTTAGATCATCACAACTCTTCTATCATCCTACACTTAAGAAAACTGAAGTTCAAAGAATGAAACAATGTGATGTGTGAGTTATTAAATGGCAGACATGTACAGACAAGTCTGATCCAAAGCCCATGTTCTTTTCATAATACCACACTTTCTTAGTAATAATAAGCTATTTAAAAATAATAGCTTCCAGTTAAATCTTTTTAAGATATAACTTCTCTCTTTCAGACTCCATTTTAAACGACACTTCCTTTTAAAGTCTACAATCAGAAGTAATCTCTTCTTCCTACATATTTCAATAGCATTTTACCTATGCTTATATCTATACCTCTCTAGAAGATTTATCTTCATAACATATTTGATTTTTATGGCACTTAACTATACTTCTTTTATGATAGGTTATCATGCTATTTTCTATTAATCGCACATTCACAAAGGTGATTAGTTCTTCCAGGACCATAAACTCCTTCAGGTAACATCTATCTATTAGATCTTTGCACCCACCTCAGTACCAGTGTGCATAAAGAAAAAAAAAATGAACTATGTGAATGTGAAGTATTCCTTGGTCTACTATAGCATTAGGAAGGCTATCATCCCATTATTCTGCTTCCATTAAATGTTTTCCAATGCCCGATGGTTGGTGACTTTTTAAATTTATTTTTAAAGTTTTTTTAGAGACCAAATATTGCTCTGTTGCCCTGAGTGGAGTACAATGCCATGATCATAGCTCACTATAACCTCAAACTACTGGGCTCAAGTGATCTTCCCACCTCAGCCTCCTGAGTGCTGTGACTACAGTAGGTGTGTGTCACCAGGCAGGGACTTGCTATGTTGTCCAGTCTGGTCTCATACTCCTGGCCTCAAGCAATCCTCCCACCTTGACCTCCTGAAGCCCTGGGATTGCAGATGTGAGCCACTATGCTGGGCCCTTGGTTGATGATTTTCTAATTCCACTACTAGGTGACACCCACCTGGCATAACAACCCATACCCCATTGGTCAACCAAAAGCAGTGTACCTCTGACAAGGTATCTGGCAAGAGGAAATAATCAATACTGGTGGAATCTTGGACAAAAACCCAACTTTCCTGGGAAAGAGGGAGGGATTAGGGTGGCTGTCCTATGTTAAGTGGTCATTTGGGCAAAAATTATAAACCTAAAACCAAGTTTTTAAAATGAATTTTAGAGTATGGCAAATGACAGATTTAGTCAAAAATGTATCTTCTACTCTGACAAAAAAAATACATGTTTGTTTAAAAGACAAACTTTGCCACTTTTATACTAGAGCACAATCTTAAACTACCACTCAGGGATCTATCAAGGCTTTCACAAACAAAATTATCAGAAGCTGTGAGTGGCTGTGGAGCACATCAAATGTTTCTACATGATACTTGAAGCAACACTTGTTAAATAGTGAGAAGCCAGATTGCCCAAATAACAAGTCATTTTCAAAGGGCAAATTCTTCAAGGTTCTCAGTCTAATAATTAGAGTAAAATGGCTATAAAGAGCTCATAGTTTTTACTGCCATGATTTTTTAACTTATAAAATGAATACTCTAGAAAGCTTAGAGAATGATTCTTTAGCAATTTTTCATACATGGAATTACTAAGCATAATACCAAAAAAGTATCACGTAGATAGGAATAAAAATAAAACAGATTACAAATAATTATACATACTGGCAATGAACTGAAACTTAAATACAAAAAGTGGGCAGGCCATATTTTGGAAAGCAGGTAAACCCCCCCTCTTTTAAGTGACCCCAAGACACTTTGGAGCTGCCCTTGGCTTTCTTTCTCTAGGCTCATACTAAGAGCAACACACAAATAGTAGGCTTTTTGAAGATCCCAGGCTTTGGAGGTAAAGAAACCTATGAGAGAATTCCCAGCCTGTCCATTTACAAAGGGTGTTATTTCAGCCCTCAATTTTGCTAATTCATAGGGACAATAATATTAATGCATTAAATTGCTATGAAGATTAAATTAAAATGTTAAGCAGAGTACCTGTCACATCCTTTGTTCTCAATAAACATTAGCTGCTATTGGTGAGGGAAAAAAAGAAAAATATTTTGGTGTACAGGTTTAAACACTGACTATGCTACTGCAAAAGACTTCTATTGTCAGTAGATATTAACAGAACCTTTACCTAAAGGTTTAGGAAGATAAAAGACTCACTGAACTATTCAACTAAATTTCTAGTCACCTTCTTAGTATGTCCTCCTCCTTCCAACTCCTAACCACAACTCTATTCATACAAACTGGCTCAAATGCCACTTCCTCTGTGGAATCTTCCCAAGCACCCAAGGCAGAAGATGTTGCTTTCTCAAAAGCATGCACAGCAGTAGTTTGTACAGTGTTGTACCTTTCTTGTTGCAATAGAATTTATTTTTGTATCTATCACTTCCAAACTAGGAATGCCCTAAGGGCAGGGACTTGGTTGTGGACTCATCATAGCATGACCACTTAGTATTTAATAGAACATCTACTCATAGGAGGTGCTCAATAACCTTCACTTATATAAAAGAGCAAATAATCAGTAGCTGGCCAGAAGGATGAATGTATAAATTTGCTTCAAGGGATTTTAACTTATCAGGATTAAATAACTTCAAAAACTTGCCACATAATTCCAACTTTACACTGCTGTTCTATTTTGTTCTTCTTGATAGCTTTTCTTCTTCACTATAACAACAAAGACTGAAAAAGAGTTTAAATGATGCCCTCTATAGAGTATAGTGGACACATTAAAAAATAATAAATTTTACTTTTCTTTCAAAAATTGGCTCAGTATAGTGGGACTGGGCTGTGCAATACTTTAAGGGAATGAGAGGGTCAGAGCAAGAGATGGGAAAATATTTTCCTATTTTTTGTGTGAGACTTTTAAATTTGAGGTTATAATTTAAATATAGTAAAATGCACATATCTTAAGTCTATAGTTTGACTGGTTTGGGCAAGTTACTATACCCATATAACCCATGCCCCTACCAGAATGCAGAACATTTCCATCAACCTATAGAATTTCCTCCTGCTTCTTCTCAACATTCTTCCCTTCCCTCCACAACCAGAAGCAATTACTGATCTGATTTTTTCACCACAGATTAGTTTTAGCTATTCTGTAACTTTATATCTATGGAATCATACAGTACAAAGTGTTTCGTGTCTGGCTTCTTTCATGTCCTTTAATGCTTTTGAGATTTATCCATGTCATTACAGTATCAGCAGTTTGTTCCTTTTTATTGCTGAGCTGTGTTCTACTGTATGGATATACCAGATTGCTTATCTAGGCTCTTGCTGATAGACACCTGGATGTGATACTGTGATATAATAAGAAATGTGTATTTGTTCCCTGCCCCTGGTTCCTCACATAGAGTTCTCAAAACTCTAGTAATTTCCTGAGCAAGAGGGATGCTAGCTGCATCTTTTGTTCTAACATTTGCTCTGTGGCCCCAATTTCCGACAGAGTTGCTAATCCCTTGGAACTTCCTGGGTATTGATAAGAGTGTCTTTTGTTCTAATGAGGTGACTCGTGGTGGTCTCCTGGATGGGGACTGGTCACCAGAAAGACCAGGCCATGATTAGAAGCCTGGAACTTTCAGCCGCACTATCCCATCTTCCAGGAAAAGATGGGAGCTGGAAAATGAGTTAATAAATGCTCAGCCTATGTGATGAAGCCTCCATAAAAATCCCTAAATTGGCCCAGCGTGGTGGCTCACACCTGTAATCCCAGAACTTTGGGAGGCCGAGGTGGACGGGTCACAAGGTCAGGAGTTCGAGACCAGCCTGCCCAAAATGGTGAAACTCTGTCTCTACTAAAAATACAAAAATTAGCCAGGCGTGATGGCAGGCGCCTGTAATCTCAGTTATTTGGAAGGCTGAGGCAGGAGAATCACTTGAACCCAGGAGATGGAGGTTGCAGTGAACCGAGATCCCATCATTGCACTCTAGCCTGGGGGACAGAGCAAGATTCCATCTCAAAAAAAAAAAAAATCCTAAGCTATTTGGAGAGCTTCTGGAATGCTAAACACATGGAGGTGATGGGAGGATGGAACACCCAGAGAGGGCATGGAAGGTCCATGCCACTTCTCACAAAACTTACCCAGAGTACTTCTTTGGTTGTTCACCTGTATCCTTTAAAATATCCTTTATAATAAATTGATAAACATAAGTATTCCCCAGAGTTCTGTGACATGCTCTAGCACATTACTAAACCTGAGAAGGGGGTTGTGGTAACCTCCGACTTGCAGCCAAACTGGTCAGAAGTTGTGGGTAACCTGGGAACCTACTGCTGGCAATTGGTATATCAAGTAGGGCACAGTTTTGTAAGACTGAGCCCTTAATCCATGAGAGATCTGCCCTAACTCTGGTTACTATCAGAAGTGAATTGAATATAGGCTATCCAGCTACCATCAGAGAACTGGTCAGTGTGGGAAAAATCCACACATCTGGTCACTATACTCTCCGTGTTGAGGAAAAGGAGGGGGCTGGAAAATGAGTTAATAAATGCTCAGCCTATAAGATGTAATGCTCAGCCTATGTGATGTGAAACTGTGTTGAGAGTATAGTAGGAGAAAATTGGGTTTTTTTCTACCATACACACTGGGCTTTTACAGTTTTTGGTTATTCTCAATAAAGTGGCCATGAACATTCCCTTTTTTTTTTTTTTTTTTTTTTTTTTTTTTTGTTTCCTGAGACTCAGTTTCACTCTTGTTGCCCAGGCTGGAGTGCAATGATGCGATCTAGGCTCACTGCAACTTCCACCTCCTGGGTTCAAGTGATTCTCCTGCCTCAGCCTCCCGTGTAGCTGGGATTCCAGGCACATGCCACCATGCCCAGCTGATTTTTGTATTTTTAGTAGAGATGGGGTTTCACCATATTGGCCAGGCTGGTCTCAAACTCCTGACCTCAGGTGATCCACCTGCTTTGGCCTCCTAAAGTGCTGGGATTATAGGCGTCAGCCACCACGCCTGGCTGAACATTCTTACATATAACTTCTGTAGGTGTATATTTTCATTTCTCTGGGTTAAATACATAGAAGTGGAATTGCTGCCAAAAATTGTTCAGAGTACTTGTACTATTTTATACACCCACCAGCAATCCCTGAGAGCTCCACATTCTCCCCAACATTTGGTATCATTTTGTTAATCTTAGCCATGCTAGTGGGTAGGCAATAGTATCTCACTTTGCATTTCTCTGATGACTAATGATGATGAGCACTTTTTCATGTGCTTTTTGACCAGTGATATTCCCTATTTCATGAAATGTCTGTTCAAATCTTTTGCTTATTTAAAAAATTTGATTGCCTTTTCTTAATTAATTCTATAATTGAATTATTCTATAATTGAATAATTCTTTATATATTCTGGACATAAGCCTTTGTCAAATATAGGTGTAACAAACGTTTATATACTTGATGTTATCTTCTGATGAGCAGGTGTTTTTATTTTTGATGAAGTCCAGTTTATCAACTTTTTAATGGTAGTACTCTCTGTGTCATAAGATAAATTGCAAACATATTTTTATGTTGTTCTTTAGAAGCTGTAATGCTTTAGTTTAGCTTTTAAGTCTAGGTCCTGATTCATCTCAAGTTAATTTTTGTCTGTGGTCTAAGGTAGGAATCAAAGTTTTTTTTTTATTCTGCATGTGGAGAAACACCTTTCCCAACACCATATGTTGAAGACACTTTCTTTTTCCCATTAAATCACTTTGGCATCCTAATCAAATTTGACCACATATGTGTAGCTCTATTTGTGGACTCTGACTGGATCAGATCCAATTAGATCCCATTGATCTGTATGTCTATGTTTATGTGGTCACAACTGCTATCAGTCCACAAGTAATCAATAACCAGGGAAACAAACAGCATTTCAACTAAAAGAAAACTTTCAAAAAAGAAGAAAAACTTTCAAGTCATTATTAATTTCACTGGCGAAAACAAGAACATTAAAATTTCCAGCAAAGCTTTTATAAATAACTTCTATTTGTTTCTGTAGTCATAAACCATGAGCTATAATCAATCTTTTTGTGAAAACTTTTAGGTAGGAATTGAATTTAGATACCAGATTTCTGTATGTTCATCACGAAATAGGGAAAGACCATTTTGGTAAGCTATTCTGTTAAAATAATGGAAAGCTAACCTCTCTAAAAGAGAAAAGCCAGAAGTATTAACTTCCCTTTTCTTTCCAATGTATTTACTGCCTTTGTACACATATGTCTAAAATTTGGATCCTTCCAACCCTACTGGAAACAAGAAAAAAATAAAAATAAATGAAACTTGGATCTTACTTAGCTTTCAAACTATCCATGTATTTATCATACAAATTGTCCTCTCTGGTTTTCAGATTTTCAAATTCAAGAAATACTGTATAGAAACTGTACTTGCTGGGAGATATTTTTTAGCAAATACTTTCTAGGTTTTCATATCCATGAATTCAAATGAAAATCTCAAAGCATTCAATATGAAAAGAGGTAGGAAGGCCAGGCACAGTGGCTCATGCCTATAATTCTAGCACTTTGGGATGCCAAGGTGGGTGGATCACCTGAGGTCAGGAGTACGAGACCAGCCTGGCCAACATGGTGAAACCCCATCTCTTCTAACACAAAAACTAGCTGGGTATGGTGGCACACACCTGTAATCCCAGCTACATGGGAGGCTGAGGCAGGAGAACTGCTTGAACCCAGGAGGCAGAGGTTGCAGTGAGCTGAGATGGCACCATTGCACTCCAGCCTGGGTGACAAGAGGGAAACTCTGTCTCAAAAAAAAAAAAAAAAAAAGGAAAAAGAAGTAAATGGAAAACAAACATTTCTGTCTAGGCTCTTCCCTCCCACTCCATTCAGTGTGGGAAAAGGATAGAAAGTCAAGACAGGTCTGAAGGTGGGTAAGCGGCAGTTTGCAACCTTCCAAATTAGTCCAGACATCCCAGCTGTAGCAATGGCAATACACCAACACACATTTCTACCAAAGACAGCAGTAAGTAACTTTCAGAGGCATTATGTTAATGATTGATCTCAAGAAAAATCATAAAGCAGGCACATCTTTATCCTGTTCCAACCCTGTCCTCACAGCCTCTTTCACAACTTTGTCTTCTATCCCAGGCCCAACCAGGGTCTAGTGACCTTATTACATCTAAAGTATTTATGCCCAAATCTCTTCAGATACTATGGTGTAAACATCTCTTTGCTGAGATGGACAGTGAATGGTCTTCCTTAAAGTCTTCCTTACAAGGAAAAAAACACAAGACTAAATATTACTCCTATTTTCTTTTCTTTTTGAGACAGAGTCTTGCTCTGTCACCCAAGCTGTAGTGCAGTGGTGTGATCTTGGTTCACTGCAACCCCACCTCCCAGGTTCAAGCCATTCTCCTGCCTCTGTCTCCTGAGTAGCTGGGATTACAAGTACCCTCCACGACGCCCGGCTAATCTTTGTATTTTTAGTAGAGACAGGGTTTCACTATGTTGCATGTTGGCCAGAATGGTCTCAAACTCCTGACCTCAGGTGATCCATCTGCCTCAGCATCCCAAAGTGCTTGGATTACAAGGTGTGAGCCACCATGTGCCTGGCCTGCTACTCCTCTTTTCAAAGCAACAAAAACTTCATTATGCAAGGTTGCCTTAAACAATAAAGTGAGAGTGGTTAAAAAGTATCCTTTAGAGAAAGATTTATATTCAAAAAGGAACATCTTCTTGACAGAAATGAGGCAAAGGAGCCATATATGTGTGTGTGCAGAAATCACCAAAGAATATGGCATTAAAATTTTTTTTATTTTAAAATTTATTTTCTTACACATGCAGGTTTGTTACACAGTTATAGTGCCTGAAGCTATTAGGGCTTTTAATGATCCCATCACCCAAGTAGTGAACAAAGTACCCAGTAGGTAGTTTTTCAACCCTTCTTCTCCCTCTCTCCCAGCTCTAGGTCCCCAGTGTCTTTTATTCCCATAGTTATGTGTACCCAATGTTTAGCTCCCACTTATAAGTGAGAACATGCAGTATTTGATTTTCTGTTCCTGAGTTAATTCACTTAGGATAATGACCTCCAGCTGCATCCATGCTGCTGTAAAGGACATTATTTTGTTCTTTTTATGGCTGTGTAGTATTCCTTGATGTATATGTGCCACTTTTTCTTTATCTAATCCACTTTTGATGGGTACCTGGGTTGATTTCATGTCTTACCTATTGCGTAGTGCTGTGATAAACATAAAAGTGCAGGTGTCTTTTTGGTAGAACAATCTATTTTCCTATACCCGTAATGAGATTCTTGGGCGGAATGGTTAATTCTACTTTAGTTTGAGAAATCTCCAAACTGGGGATTTCCTCAGAGGCTGAACTAATTTGCATTCTCACTAGCAGGGTGTAAGAGTTCCCTTTTCTCCACAATCTTGCCATCACCTATTAATTTTTGGCTCTTTAATAAAAGCTGGATACGACATTTCTTAAGGAAGACATTTTAACCTTTTTTAGTGACAGGTGTTTCTTACCTCCAAGAATTTAGAACTCTAATTTACATATTAAAAGAAAGAAAGGGAGAGTCTGCTAAACTACAAAGTGACCTCATTATTACTCACCAGTGCCCAGAATTTAGCATACCAAAATCATTAGAAGCAGGTCCTGTGAAGATTAGTTACAATAAGTACTAAAAGAAACTCAAGCTCAGCATCAGGGTCACACACATAAATGAACCTGCCGGAGGAAAAGGGCATGAAACCATCCTATGGGCTTTTCTTAGCACACGTTCTTGCTATAATTTTTTGACCTATTGATTATATTGTCTTGAGTCACTACCTTAAAGTCTTATGTATAATTTTAATAGCCAGAATGATTTTACAGGCATTTAATATATGGTGCCCCCTTTGAAATTCTTACATAACTAAATTGCTCAATTACCATCTATAAAACTAAATTTGTAATGAGTCACCTGGAGATTCCAAATACTTCCCTTTAACTCTTAACTTCAAAAACACAGTTTAACTCTTAGAGATCACTGGAACATCACACATATTCTAACCAAACACCACACTGAAGGAGATCAGGAGGCCCCAGGGAGTCCAGGAAGCAGTAAATACCACTGGTTAAACCAAGGGCTTTGAAGTCTGATACTCAAGTTTAAATATTGTCTCTACTACATGCTACCTGTGTGACCTTCAACAGGTTACTAAACTTTTGTGCAACAGTTCTCTTTTATGTAAAAAAGGAGTTATATCTATCACATACGGTTGCTTGGGGATTAGCTCATTTTCATAAAGTACTTGGTATAGGGTCCTGCACACAGTGATGAAATGCTCTCCTTGACCAAACTTTGGTCAGGCTCTTCTAAATCCTCATCTCAACTAGGCCTTGACCTTTGGACTTGTGTGTTCCTCTTTACATCCCCCAGTTGTAACAGGAATCTTACAAAGTCAGTTTAGTGAGAACTCCCCAGATATTGAGATCATCCTCAATAACTAATCAAATTCCTCACTGCCACCACTGGTATCTTATCACCTGGCCAACCTGCAGCAAGAATCCTGTTAGTTCTGTTTAACCAGAATCCCCTTACTCGTGATGTTTCTTTCCTCTTAATTTTTATCCACTGACCACCCACCCCACCCTGCTATTTGGAATTAAGAATCCCCACTTGTCCATGCTCTCTATATGGAATTAAGCCCAGTTGTATACTGCGATCTCTTCTCCTATTGCAGCTTTTCCTGAATAAAATCTGTTTTTACCGTTTTAACCACTATCTCTGATTTTTCTTTAACAGTTTTTGGTCCATGATTCAGATCTGGATCTGAACCACCATTGGACTCTTGGACACAATAACCAATCTCTCAGCACACACCAAGACTTTGCCTTCAGTCTGCTTGCCTTCAGTCTGCTTGCTTTCTGGGTATCTGGTGGTGAGTGACACCAGTATCCAGTGCTCCAGATAAATGTTCACTGAAGCACAGTGAGGACAGATTGTGATTAAGGTTCTGATTACATTGCCTGAAGCTGGGTCAGAGGCCCAGACTTCTTCATTTGAAAGGCATCTACTCAGCTAGAAGTCTTTCTTTCTGGGGTTCACTTTGTCAAGTAGACATTCACTCCCTGACTCCTGAGCCTGGCTCTTGGCTAGAAAATTTTTCCTGGAGTTTTGTCTCCTGGGATGAGGACTTTCCCTAGCTGTTTTTTTCTAGTGGGGATCCACTCCCCAACTCCTGGGCTGGAATTTTTCCCTGCTCTTTATGAGGCCTCTCTGTTCTGTGTATTTAATCCTGCTTCTCCTATGGGAACTTCTCAGTTGAAACGTCACCTTCTCAAACTCCTGCTTTGCCACGATAATTCTAACACTGTCTGCTTGCTTTCTCACTAGCAAAACCTTACCAAAAACTCTCATTAACTATGGTGGCCCTTCTGGGGCTCCTGGTATATTCCCAAATTAGTCCATCTAAAAAGAGCCCTAGAGCAAAAAAGAACAAAACTTTTGGATGCACAGTGGTCTGCTTATTTCACTTGGTATTAGGAAGCCAAAACAGCTAAATAATTCAACTCGCTCAAACTATTGAGGCTTTTTAATACTCTCTTTAGAAAAATTTTTCTGACTCAGTAAAGTTCCTAGAGCTCTCAACAGCACCTCCAAATTCTCCTCTCAGCTCTCTTTTAGAGCCTTCTCTTCCAGAGTCTCTTCCACCGTCTGCCCCCTCCTCCACCCCTCACCTCCCTGTAACCATAAGGTTCACTGGCCTCCATCTCCTTCAGATGAAGCCCAGGACCAGCCAGTACCTGTTCTCAAATAGAAGAGACAACATTTAAACCTTGGTCTAGATCTAAATTACATTCTATCACTGAATACTTTCCTGATCATAGAAAGGAAACGGAAAGGTTTGTTGAAAATTTTCGTATCATTCTAGGTGCGTACTCTCTGGGATTCCCTGATTTAAATCAACTTATATGCCTGTTAGTTGGCCCTAGAAATGCCTCCCTTTGCTTTGAAAAAGCTAAATGGACCACTATTTCTGACAATCTTCAAGGGTCTCAGGCTACCCTGATACCCCGAGAGAAGTAAGAAATTACTAGGAGCCATCCATCAAATCCAACCCATTAAAATTGATTGGTCACATATCTAACATTGAAGATAACAAACTCATGAAACCGTGGCTATCACCATCAATTAAAGACAACATGGAAAGACCATTCAGGGGGTGGAACTGACTTTCCAAACAGCCTCTGCTCAAGCTATGCAATCTTTGTAAATAGTTTTGGGCCAGAGCTCCATGACACATTACAGAAAGATAATATTAACAAAATGTATACATGTCTAGGCACCAGACATTAGCCCAATAGTATGAAAATAGTATTTCAAAAACATTGGAAAATACACAATGCAAGCTTGTGGCACTGCAGTTAAGACAACTGGAAAAACCTGAAAAACTTAACTCACAGCAAGATCCACAATGAGGGTTCTCAGTGATCTCAACAATGTGCTGATATCGTGAGGAAAAAGACACTGGCCCTGGAAATGCCCAGTGCTCAAGAGAAGGGAAAAACCCAAGTTCCCCCTCACCAGAGAATTGTGTATTTTCCCCTAGAGAAGTAATGTCCCAATGCCCTCAACTACTACTAAACCTGATTGAAGAAAAAAATGTTACAAGTTAAAGGGCATCCTACCATGTCTCTCATCAATACCAGGGCAACATATTCTATCCTCAATACAACCTCGTTTCCTGTCCCGTTCCCCAGAGTCACCAAGCTTTACCAGTGGTGGGTTTTGATGCTTTGCCCCGAGCTTATCCTCATATTTCTATGGGACCTCTTAAAGGTCAACATAATTTTCTAATCAGCCACTACCCCAGTAAACCTGTGTGGAAAGTATCTTCTCATGGATGGAGGTACAAAAATTCCTGCCAGACTCCTTCTACCGTTCCTTTGCACACTTCAACGTATCTACTTAAATGAAGATGTAAGCAAACTATTAAAATTCTCTAAGGTATATGGGATACAGAACCCATATAAGATGGAAACAGATCCTTCCATGCCTCTCCCCATGATGCCCCAATATCATTTAAAACCATAAGGACTAAAAGTTGCTTCCTTGATAATGAAAGGCCTATTAGATGTAAGTCCCCACTTCTTTTTTTTGTGTGCGTGACACAGAATCTTGCTCTGTCACCAAGCTGGAGTGCAGTGGTGCAATCTCGGCTCACTGCAACCTCCGCTTCCTGGGTTCAAGCGATTCTTCCGCCTCTGCCTCCCGAGTAGCTGGGACCACAGGCGCGTGCCACCACGCCCAGCTAATTTTTTTGTATTTTTAGTAGAGATGGGGTTTTGCCATGTTGGCCGGGATGGTCTTGACCTCTTGACCTCATGATCTGCACGCCTTGGCCTCCCAAAGTGCTGGGATTACAGGCGTGAACCACCGCACTCGGCCTAAGTCCCCACTTCTAATCTATGCATTACTCCTATTTGGCTATTAAAAGTCAAGTGGGAAAGGATATCAGTTCCTTTCCAAGATTTATCAGTAACATTGTCAAATCAAGATTTCCCTTGGTGCCTAATCCTAACACTATCCTGTCTGTTATCTCTTCCAACAAGCAATATTTCATGGTGATAAATTTGTGTTCTGCCATTCATAACATTCCCCTTCATAAAAAATCTCACTACTTCTTTGCCTTCACCTGGGAAAATAAACAATACACCTGGACTGTTATGCCCCAACAATTTACTAAGGCCCTACATATTTCTTATGCACCTATTTGATGGACTTAAAATTCCCAGGAGACTCCACTTTAATCTGCTATGTAAATGACCTCCTCCTAAGCACTTTCGGTTATGACAACTCCCTTTAGGACACTGAATACTTTCTTAAGGCAACAGCAAGAAAGGACCACAAAGTTTCTAGAGGAAAAATTTAATTATTCTGTGTGTTCAATATCTGGGTCATGGTATTTCAGCTGCAGGTAAAATTATCTTCACAGGCAGAGCTTCTACTATTCATCATTTTCCTCTTCCTGAAACAAAATAACCGAGAGGTTTTTGGATCTTGTGGGCTATTAAAGGATGTGGATACCCAATTTCTCACAGAGGGGTGATTGCCTCACTCCTCTATGCCGTGATTACGGAGTCATCCCCAGACCCAGTAGTCTGAGACCCTTTATCCAAAGATGCTTTTGAACCTTCAAGGTTCACAGCCTGCACTATGACTTTTCCTCATCTGAGATTAGTCTTCGCTTATATTTTTCTGTCCCTAAATTTAGGAGCGCCTTCTTCTCCCCCAGCTCTGCCTTTTCCTTATCTCTTAGCAAGACTATTTCATCCACAGAACCTTTGTCAAGCCTGGGGTGGACTAGTCACCACTTCCTATAACACCACAAACTGAGGGTACTGTCCTTCCTTTACTGTGGGCACATCTGGCATTTCCAAGATTCCTGTGAGCAATCAAAATTCCTGTTTTGCTATAACCTTCCCTTTCTTTTCTTCCATTTTAAACCAGATAAATACTCATTATGAGAAAAACCCCTGAATATACTCCAGTCTATCCTTGCAAGGGTCATGTCCACTCCCATCATAATCTTACCATCAGCTCTTTTCTGGGAACAAGCATTTGTCATTACACTTCTCCAGCCATCATTAAATCCAAAGTAAAGCCTCCAAGCTACTACAGGTTCCTGGGCATCCCTTACATGAAAAGAAATGTCCCCATTTCCCTCCTCTCGATTTCTCTGACCCAGGCCAACTACACACAGTCCCCCTCCAACAAATCCTTTGTCAATCATCAAAATGTTTCTTCTTTGGTCACCTTCAGCCATCAGCTAATTATCTTACGACTCATGACTCCTGGCTAGCTCCCAGTGATTCTTATGTTGTCTGTGGAACTCAAACCTATTATCTGCTACCAGACAACAAGAATGGATCTTGCTAACTCTCTCATGTTACTAATCTCTTCATCTACTTGATTCCTCACAATTTGTTTCCTTTTTTAAAGTTATCTTTAAAACCATCACCCACTCCTTCCAGTTCACCTCACTCTCACACTGAGAGCAAAAGAGGCGTCCAGAACATCATAGGTTCTGTTGTAGGTGATCTCAGTTACTCAGGTGGTGACTTAGAACAGCTACAGGAACTGGGCATAAGTTCTATCCATGATCTCAAGACCAATTACCAAGTTTCAACAGATGGCTCAGCCAGTCCTTACTGAAAAAGAACTGAACACAAGATGGACTTAGATTCCTGAGAGAAAAGCATATGCTTTATTTCCTTAAACAAAAGGAGCAACTGACAAGATGCTCTCCTTGACCAAGCTTTAGTCGGAATCCTCTTCTCAACTAGCCTTGACCTTTGGTTTCAGTTTTGCATAGCATAGTTGTAATAAGAATCTTGTAGTCAGTTTAGAGAGAACCCCCTACCCTCAGTAACTGCTCACCCTCAATATTTCATCACCTTCAGTATCTAATCAAATTCATCCTCCCTGCACTCTTTAATACCCCTGTTGGTATCTCATCACTCAGCCTGTCTTCAGCAAGAATCGTTTTAGGTTGGCTTAACCAGAATCCCCACACTCCTTAAGTTTCTTTGCTCTCTGTAATTCTTCATCCACTAATGCCATCTTGCTCTTTGTCTATAAATCCCCACTGGTCTATGCTGTATTCAGAATCAAGCCCAGTTGTCTACTGAGGTCTCTCTTCTTCTATTGCAATAGTTCCTGAATAAAATCTGTTTTTATCACTTTAGCTACTGTACTGTCCAGCTCTACTTTTCTTTAAAAAAATAGTAAGCATTCAGTACTTTAAACCTACTAACATTATCAAGGTTGTCAGTTTTACTATTAGCTAGGAAAAGCTATCTTGAGTAGGTCAGACGTTGTGTGTTGTTTAATATTACCTAAATTACTTATGTTTTGCCTCCAGCTTCCTCATTAGAAAGACCTGCATCTAGTTACTCCCTCTAACTCCTCATAGGACCTTAAAAAAAATCAGTTAAGCAATTTGAAGTCTGTAACACAGCTGGAAAACATTGCTTCTGTTACTCTAATTCAGCAAATTACCTCCTATGGTGTATTAAATATTCCTTCTTCTGCTCTATAAGAGTTAATTCACTTCTCATTGGTGAGAATGTTTCACAGGCTTATGAAGCAGCAAGGTGTTACAGAGATAACACAGATTTTGGTTCTAATTCTGCCACCTACTAGTTAAATTATGTTAGGCAATTATAAGTTACCTCAGTCTCTTTGTAAACTGTAAGTATATATTATAATCATATGCTACAATTATTTGTATAAAATTTGTACAAACCAGTTAGTGCCTTTTTTTGAAAGGTGAAATTTATAAAACTGTATTGTACAAGTATATTTTGCAATCAAATATATCTTGAAGACTCCTGGGAGTGCCCTTGAAAAAGTGTTAAAAATTTAAAAATTTCACAGATTATGAAGGTCCCTTCCAAAAAAAGCAGGACATACGTTCTTCATCTCCATGTCTTAATCTCGTCCCCCTGAAGCCATGGAAAACATTTTCAGTTCTGGACTCCAGAGTACACAAAGTTTCTTTCTCAAATTTCCCCTGGGGCAAGGTCAAGATACACTTTTAACATTTTCATTGACCATATTGTTGTCAGAAAATGAAAATGAAATAGTGAAATGCCAAAAATCCACAGAGTAAGTATTAAACAGAATAACCCTATATAAACTGATGTGGCCATTCATTAAGCAGACCACTTTCAGTGAGGTCAATAGATCAAAAGAAAGGTCAGCTGTGTATCAAAAGCTCTGCCATAAACATCAGAGGAAAATGAAGAGCTACCTGTTCAGGAATACTGGAGGTAGGCTGGGTAGCGGTAGTGGGTTTCTTTTATCTTATTCACTATTCCCAAATAGACTCAGCAAACAAAATTTGAGGGCAATTTGTCACCTGGGGCTGTGTGATTTTCATCATTCTAACTATATTCAGTTAGTAATTTATTAAATAAAGAGAATCATTTTTAAATTTCTAATGGGGAATTTAGTACAAATGCACTACTGTTATTAGCAAAAAAAAAAAGAGACAACAGGGTAACACAATGATGTTTCAACAGTAGCTTACATTTCTACAGTTCTTTAGTGTTTAACAAGATGATTCTTCCTGAACTCTTAACTAACTGTAAGGTATGCAAATTACATATGTATATTTTATAAATGAGGAAACTAAGGTTTTCAGAAGTCAGGTAACTAGTTATTTCAGTTACTTAATTGAAAAAGCTGAAATTAAAATTCTAGTCTTCTACATTCTAGAAAACATTATAAAACTATAAATGGAGAAAAGAAATAAACACATATAACCAACTATCAGTTATCCATCCAACTACAGGCTGCTTCCCCACTTTCATTCAGTTGCTTCAAGGGTCATCTGAAAGTCACAATGAACCACAGTTAAACAAAATGTTTCTGATTCCAACGATTTCCAATGAAAACCAGAGAAAAGTATCTACTATCTAAAGAAATGGTAACTCTAACAAGTCACTCATATTATTTGCCTGGTTTCTAATTTAATAGAACTTTAGAATAATAAAATATGGCAAACTTGAAGTCAAAAATCTGAACCAAAAAATACTAAACAGTGTTTCAGTATGCTTTCAAATGGCCCGTTTTCCTCACATTCTAATCCCCTATAATTATCAAGTTGAGGACACGACAAGGAACTTAAGTATAAAATGAGAGAAAAGGAAGTATATAAATGGAAAGGAAATGATGCAGAACATGCCATTGCTTATTAAACTAGCAACTGGATCTGGAGCCTTAGGAAATTTAGTTTTCTTATCAGTTAGAATTAGGATTTAAAAGCTGGACCAGGCTTCAGATCTTACCTAGTGCAGTCATTATTTTATAGTACAACAAGCAACAGAGTGTCTAACCCTAAGCTGCAGGGTGAGTTAGAAAAAGAACCTTAGGGTAAGGCATGGTGGCTCATGCCTGTGATCCCAGCACTTTGGGAGGCTCAGGCAGGAGAAATGCTTGAGTCCAGAAGTTTGAGACCAGCCTGGGCCACATAGTGAGACAAAAAATTTTAAACATTAGCTAGGCATGTTGCCCCATGCCTGTAGTCCCAGCTACGTGGGAGGCTGGTCTGGGAGGCCTTAGACCCTGCATTGCCCAGTTCACGCACCTCTTGTTCACGTCTTTAAACCCTGTGAATAGCACAAAGCCTAGCCAATTGCAGCTGCTCAATAAATGGTTACTTGGCTGAACTGTTAGCAGTCTTTTTCGTACTGTACGTTCATAGGTCATTCCTACCAGAGGACTAAAAGCTAATCTTATGATTTCTCTGTTAACTTTCAGTGCCAAAAAAGATTTAGCAAATGACTTCCTGCCCCTAAATACTATAATTTAACATACTATTTAAACAGAGGCCTTCAACAATTCAACCTGGAGGAAATGGTCAGGGTGAGTTCTACAGTAGATAATTTTAATCAGCTATCTGTTCAGACAGGTATGCCACTAGTAAGGATACATTAATGATAAAAATTTCACCCTTATTTTAGAAAAATCTGCTTTATTCATTGATAAGTGCCACTGACATAACAGTAATGAAAATGTATTAAACTTCCAAATATAATTTGTGAAAATTTGAGACAGAAACCACACACAACCCTTCACTTATAAAGTAAAAAAATTACTAATCACATACTTCCATCCTGAAAGACGAGATTTAGTAATCCTCAAAAGGTAATCAATTTAGTCTCTATCTCAGTAGTAGATAAAGAGCCAACACAGAACAAATATCACCATAAAAACACAGGAGCAGGCTGAGTGATGGAGAATTTGCTAGTCCAAGATAGTTGGCTCAGCTTGAATAAATGGTCTTTTCACTCCATGGAAACAAGAAAACTGAAATATCCAAGTCTGCAGAGACTGCAAAAAACTTAGATGATCAGAGCTAATCTAGAGAGAAGCTGCCTTTTCTTCACAGAAACAGGAATTATGATTTTTAAAAATGTTTTGAAGAATTAAATGCAAATTTATTTCACTTCTGCTAGATTAGTTTCACCCTATTTACTTATTTTCCAAGATTTATTTTCTTCACCCCCCTCCTTTTTTTAATACATGTTTTTCTAGAATTCCTTATCTGGCTACTTTAATCCACAGTGAATATTTTCAAGTGTTGACTATTTTCATAGAATTTAAAAAATCTAATATGATCATCAAAAAGATGTCTAAAGATATTACAAATGGGGTTCAGGACATGCTATCCCAAAATATGGCACTTAGGCATTTTAGGAAGTAGCAAAGCAAGAAAAATCACTCGTGATTTATCCTTCTCCCCTAAAGCAGTTTATAAAACCTAGAAAGAATTCTTTGACCTCCCTCTGAGTAAGAACTTCATTCCAGAGATGCCCCGGAGGAAAGAAATATCCTTATCTTTGAAGACACGGGGATGCAGAGAAGAATGTGAACAAATAGGCCTTCCAAGGTGGTCCCCAATTTATTAGATTATATCCCTTTTCTAATACTTCCCCATGACCAGTTGTCATCAAACTAAGCATAAAAATAATTTTTCCTGTTTCTTAGGGTTTCCATTTCCTTATGAAGGTTCCCATGTCATGTAAAACCTATATTAAATAAATGTGTATGCGTTTCTCCTATTAACCTGTCTTTCGTTAGAGGGCCTCAGCCATGAACCTAAAGATGGGTGAGAAAAATATCTTTTCTCCCCTACACTACTTGTAACCTAGTAAAAATATGTGCAATGAGTCTAAGGTTTTTAAACTTTTAATTAATTAATTGATTTTATTTTTTGTAGACAGGTGATCTTACTATGACTCCCAGGCGGGTCTCAAACTCTTGGCCTCAAGCAACCCTCTGTCCTGGGCCTCTCAAAGTATTGAGATAACAGGCATCAGCCACTACACCCAGCAAAGTCTAGAGTTTTGAAGAGCTACCAAGAAGACTACAAGATATAACTCCTTTATCCTACAAATGTTAAGAAATACTTAACATTTTTATGTATTTAAATATTTTTATATATTGATATATTTCAGAATGTTTCTGGGTGTATAAAGGTTTAGAATTGTCTTATATTACTAGACTATACCTTTTATCACATATAAAACTGTAACTTTGTCCATTTTAATACTTTTCTCCTTGTACTGCACTTTGTATAATATTGTCACTTAAAAGTTTCTTTTAAATTCCACTTGCTGTTATCTGCACTCTCCCTCTCCATGCCCACCTTTATTTTCAGTCTTTCTGTGTCAGGACAACTTAAATAAGCAGCAAATGAGTAATTGGTTACCCAGGGCTACCCTCTAGTGGTTACTCATAGCATATTAAAATATATATTTTTCTATCAATGTCAAAAATGAATCAAACTGTACAAAAAGAGACAAGATCTTTAGCACACTTTTGCTTACTTTCAATTATCAAATTAGCTCCAGAATAACTCTTAAACTACATTGCTAAAGGATTAAATGATTCTTACAAAGTCACAATATCTTGAGATATTTCACTTATTAGATTAGATGTTCTTTTCTAGTCATCTAAGCGTTACTACATAACAGACAACCAAAAGAACAAAATTACATAAAAATTTTAAAGGTAGCCATAAATAATAGAAGACTATACCATGCATTGAAATGACAAATGTGATGAGCTGAAGTTTTAATTTACTATGACAAGCCAGATTGTTCCTGTACAATTTCAAGGACGAAAAAAATATGGATCTATAGCCTCCTGTTGTAAGCAAGCGTTTGTTTCTTTTCTAAAGGTCAGGAACCAATAGTTCACACTTGGTGAGACTAAATTCCCTAAGGGCTGCTTCTGAAGGAGATCAAGAGAGAAATGTATCGGAAAAAAAAGCTACATCAAGAATTAGAAAAAAACGTATGTTAGGTGACAGATGGCTAATTTATTTTTTTAACCAAATTTACAAGGCCTTTTGGAGATGTGGTTGATTTCAGGATTGAGGAAGGGAAAATACAAGATAAGTCTGAAGCATCTTGTAGTGCCAGAGAGGATGTGCTCAAAAGGAGGATGCAAGTGTGTCAATAAAGCACAGGAACCAACCTGAAAGAGCTCCCAGTGGCCAAAGCTGGAACATTTTGGACAACAAAATCAACAACAAAGACTGGATTATAACCCAAAGAATAAAATATATATCCATCAATGTGCACCAACATAAATAACTGAAAAATAAATGGGGAGAAATGGACAGCTTTTCCTTACAGAAAAATTCCAATAATAAACATACATGGAATGGGAGAAATAGAAAATAACCTTTAGAGCACCTTAGTTATAATACTTGCAGGCAAGATCCATGGAGGGATGCCAAAAATCAGTAGGGAAACAGGACATTTACATAATCTAAAAGTATGTCCCCCAAGATGTTCTGAGGAGAGCATAGTAATTCTATAGTGGAGAAACCCAGCAGATACCACTTTAACCAAGTGATCAAGGTTAATATCACCAGTAATAAGTTATCATTATAAGTAAGTGTTGATATCACATGCCCTTAGAGGGATACGATCAGAAGCGAGTATCTTGCCTATCCTGCCAAAAATGCATAACCTCAATCTAATCATGAGAAAACTTCAGACAAACCCGAAGTATCAAGGTCATGAAAAGAGAAGAAACGACTGAGAAATTGTCATAGACTAGAAAAGATTAAGGAGATGCAGCTAAATGCAATGTGGAGTCTTGGATTGGATCTCCGAACAGCAGAAGGACATTAGTGAGAAAAATGGTAAAATGTGAATAAAGTCTCTAGTTAACAGTATTGTACCAATGTTAATTAGTTGATTCTGACAGGTAAATAATATTTGTGCAAGATGCTAATATTAGGAGAAGCTCGGTGAAGAGTTTATGTAACTCTTTGTACTACTATTTTTGTAACTTTTCCATTAGTCTACACTTTTTTCAAAAATAAAAAGTTTATATCTGGGCACGGTGGCTCATGCCTGTAATCTTAGCACTTTGGGAAGCCAAGGCAGGTAGATCACTTGAGGTCATGAGTTTGAGACCAGCCTGGTCAACATGGTGAAATCCCATCTTTAATAAAAACACAAAAATTAGCTGGGCGTAGTGGTAGGCACCTGTAATTCCAGCTACTTGGAGGCTGAGGCAGGAGAATCACTTCAACCTGGGAGGCAGAGGTTGTAGTGAGCCAAAACCGAGCCACTGCACTCCAGTCCGGACAACAGAGCGAGACTCTGTCTTAAAAAAAAAAAAAAAGCTTTTGTACCAGGCAATGACCAAGTACAACAGAGATTACCTCATTTGATTCTCCTAACAACTCGGCAAAGGTAGTATGAATATCCCTATTTTACAGCCTAGGAAATTGAGACTTCAAAAGATTAAGTGAAATGTTTCAAATGCACACAGTAAGATGTTATATCAGGACTGAAACCTTTTTATGACAGTCTCTGTTCTTTCTACCATGTTACCATGAGGATGCACACAGGCATGTATTCACTCAAGAAACAGAAGTAATCTCTTCTAAAACTACAGTAAAATTTTAAAGTGGCAGCAATGCTAAAAAAATAGCAGAGGCTATATTTAGAATCTAGTGACAATTTTCAATTTGCTTAAAATATGCAGTTTTGGGGAAACATGCTTTTCTGTCAAAAAGGCAAATTTCTATATATTTAAATAAAGCCATTTAAATTTACTGTGACATCCAGCAAGTCTTATAAAACTACACAAATTATAATATACTGCTATGCTACCCAATATGAAGTATAAAAAAGATGAATTTGTAACAAAGGTCATTTAACTTCAATAGGTATAGGTGTTTTATTACATAATTCAAAGATACCTAGTACAGATAAGAGGGGAATTTTCAGATGTCTTAGTGTTTTTTTTCCGTGCGACTTGCAACATTAAACCATTTACCTACATAAACACCATATAAATATTCAACACAAAGAAGGAGCATATCAAGCCCTATAGAAATATCTGAGAAATAAAATGTTCACGACGGAAAAGAAACGCTTCCCCTTTTTCCCTTTTAGTGATATGTTACAGGCATCAAAGTAATGATAGGGTACTTCATTTTGTGAATTATGATAAAGAATCAGAATTAAGCCTCTAAACAAAGTGGTTCCTTTCTTATAACCAAATGTAACTGAATTAAATTATTGATGGACTGTGTTCTCTGCAGTGCAGGAAGACGGCTATACCAAGGGAATGCTATGTAAACTTCATTGTCAGGCTTCAGGTTATCTGTTTACTTTTGAACTTTAATGTGATTCATCGTTAAGAAACTGAATTTGTTTTGCCACACTATCACCCCTTTGAATGAACTATACACTGGACACATGCTGATAGAAAAAGAAGGTAAGACAAATTGCATTTTTCCCAATTCTACAACCTAAAATATTTTTAAGGCATATAATTTTAAACGTTAGAAGATGATTTAAATATCCTAACTAATCTCTCATATATTTATTTACAGGAATTTAACTTAAAAATTAAAATATCAGCCGGGCACAGTGGCTCACGCCTATAATCCCAGCACCTTAGGAGATGGACATGGGAGGATCACGAGGTCAGGAGATCGAGACAATCCTGGCTAACACGGTGAAACTCCATCTCTATTAAAAATACAAAAAATTAGCCAGGCGTGGTTGCACACACCTGTAAGTCCCAGCTACTTGGGAGGCTGAGACAGGAAAATCGCTTGAACCTGGGAGGCGGAGGCTGCAGTGAGTCAAGATCGTGCCACTGCACTCCAGCCTGGGAAGCATGGCTAAAAGAACAGTTGGGAAAAATAAACTGAGTGCAGACTGTATCAGACAATTTAGGCTGGGTGTGGTGGCTCACGCCTGAAAACCCAGCCTTTGGGAGGCTAAGGCGGGTGAATCACCTGAACTCAGGAGTTTGAGACCAGCCTGGTCAACATAGTGAAACCCCATCTCTACTAAAAATACAAAATTAGCCAAGTGTGGTGTTGTGTGCCTGTAATCCCAGCTATTTGGGAAGCTGAGGCAGGACAATCGCTTGAACCCAGGAGGCGGAGGTTGTAGTGAGCCTAGATCATGCCACTGCACTCCAGCCTGGGCAACAAGAGCAACACTCTATCTCAAAAAAAAAAAAAAATCACAATTTAGTACACTTTAAAATGTATCAAAAGTTTTGATATAATACCTTAATCAAAAAAATAGATTGAATTAAAATGAATATTAAAACTACCTATATTTTATATATCAATGGTCACTCCTCAAGAGTAAATTTTCCACCCACTTGGTCATTACCTCATTTCTTTTCACAGTATCATTGAAGTATGTAGGAATAGTTAACTTATTTATATTTGGTGATGGCCAGCTGAATAACAGAGTCTCTCCATAGCAAATCTAAAACTCCAGTCTAGGTCTGGTGATTCCCTATCCAGAACTCATTTACCGAATCATAACACCTCTCAGCTATTTACTATGTGTGGTGAAGGATACAGAATAGCTTGTTACAATGCATTAGAAAAAGCAAATACATCATAGTTGTGTTCAGCAGTCTACCAGCCTCCATTTTCATGTCTGGGTACATTTTACAATTCAACAGATAAAAATCACACTATTTAGTGTGCTGGAAGTTACTACCTTATTTACTATTAACTTGACAGTGAGAAAGAAACGAAAAGATGGATCTTGGGCTAGGTCATATATTCATGGCCCTTCTAAGCCCTGATTTCTATCTACAAGGCAGGAAGAAAATCTAAGTGTATTGTTTATCCACCAGGCGATTGGTCTGGTCCACGTTATGTTTGAGAAGCCTATTTGACATTCAAGGGGAGATAGAGAGCAGGTAGTTGGGTATACCTGACTCTAGGGTAAAGAGAGCAGTCTGGCTGGAGGCTCTATGAGAATGCAAACTCTGGCAAAGCAAGGATTTTGTCTACTTTGTTAAGTTCTATACCTTTAAGCACTCACAGCAATGCCCAGGACATACCAATAGCTCTATAAATATTAGATGGAGCTATGTGAAACTGCCATGACATCGTACTATTTTTGATCTACATTAACAGCAACTTCATATGATTCCACCTAATACCTAATGAATAAATGATACACTGTAATTTTTCATTTCACAGTCTCTCCTCTGGGCCTGAGCTAAAAAAAATTTTTCTGCCTTACTGGAAAAAGAGTAGAGCAGAGTCGGTAGGGGATCCTGAAGTTGGTCCTTGTTCCTTTTCAGACCCCTAAGGTCTCAGTCTCCCTCTTTCCTGGCTAGTGCATTACTATTGTTGGTGATAATTATGACAGAAATTACCTTTTCCTAATATTTCCTATAAGTAATTATTAGAAAATTAAAAGTAGCCACTTGCAAATTATATAACTGGTTGACTGTAAATAAATTTACAATACTTTTCTCAGTACTCTTACTGGGTAGAAGGTTCTGATCGTTGAGTTGTCCAGGTCCATGGCACATTGAACAAAGAAATGAATAGCACACACGAACAAACAAATAAAGTGTAGATTTATTGAAGCGGGAGGCAATAAAAGTGAAAGTACACTCCACATGGCGGTGGCCCAAGCAAGTGGCTCAAAAGCCCTGGTAGCAAAGTTTTCTGGGGTTTAAGTACCCTCTAGAGGTCTCTCACTGGTTACACCCTATGTAAACGAAGGGCTGGTTCATGCCAATTAGAGGCCAAAGTGAACTGGCCCATGGCCAAAGACTGGCTAGATTGGCACCTTATGCAAAAGAAGGTCTTACAATGGACGAGTCATATGCCAGAGTGCAGGTTTGCCTCACGGCCAATCAGAGGCTGGCAAGAATAGGCACCTTACGAAAATGAAGTCCTAGAATTTAGTTACAAGAAGTTTGCATGAACTGGCCTTAGGTTCCCTGCCTTAATAGCTTATTCTCCTGCCTCACTACTAGAGTTATCATTTTATTGTTAAACTTTCTGAGTAATAGGAAGATTATTTCTCCAACGCCACAGCAGAAGAGTAGGTCTCTACTACCAACTATGCAGAAACACTATGTATGTGTGTAAGGATGTTATTATGCTATTTAATTACATTAAGGGATTTTTCTGCCCATATTTGTTTTTCTATGTTATATCACATTTAGAAGCTTCCAAAGAAAAATCCAATTGCTTATAATTTTACCTGAATAGATTATCACATGAAACAACTTTTCTTCTGAAACACGCACATACATGCATATATAATCCTTAAAAGCTTTTCTGAATTATCTTTAAATTACCATACTGCTATATAAAATTTCCATAGTAGTTCTCTTTTTTGGTTTATCATGTCACAAACTGAATATAAAATAAGAATTATTTTCTATTCTGTTTTATAAAGAAATGCTGTCCCTGAAGAACTTTTATATATATTAATTCAAATTTAATCATTTAAATGGAATGGCTATGCAAATCTGAGCATGGTGCTCTGATAGGATAACTTTTAGGATCACAACTCCACTAGCCACCTCAGATGTATATGAATTTTCTTTAAAATTCAAAAGCTACCTCTGAGGTCCTATAATAATAGTACAATAATGAGAAACATAACACATATTTCTCATTATTGTTCTATTATTATAGGACATCAGAGGAATAATAATATTTTGATATGCAGTTTTAAAGAGTAATTTGTTGAATAATAATAATCCCCAAGTCAAGCTGATGTATTAATTTGCTTCTAAATAAATGAAAGTATAGGCCAGGTGTGGTGCCTCATGCCTGTAATCCCAGCAACTTGGGAGGCCAAGGGAGAAGGATCACTTGTGCTCAAGAGTTTGAGGTTAACCTCACATACAGTGAGGTTACTCTATGACCGTGCCACTGCATTTCATTCTGGGGGACAGAGTAAAACCCTGTCTCTAACCAAAGTAAATAAATAAGTAACTAAATAAAGAAAAACACAACATCAGTTTTGAAACTTAAGTAGTAGCAGATAATGAGAGCCCCTTCCCAAGCAGCTACAACATTAGGTGATTTGTAAAAAGGCTAGAATTTGTTTTACCTTATAATACCAAACAATTCACATTTCCCAAAACGTGCTGCTCTGGCTTGTTTAAACAATGGATGTACCCGCATCACATGATCTGGTCTCTCTTTCTTAGCTATATTCATCCAACCTGGACAATGAACTGTGATGGCAGGGACATCTCTCTCTTCCCTTAAATCTCTCTGCTTAATGCCCACTGTGCTTGATAGTGAGGATTTTCAAAAATTATAAATTAAATTCCACAGGTTTGCACACAAAATTGCATATAAATGTGTAATGTACTATTAAATCTCAATTCCTTAAAGGTTCAGAGGATTATCATCTACTCTCCCCTTCTGTTATGAAAACATCATGTCCCACAAACCTGCAAAATTAAGCTACCCAACCAACAAGCGCAAGCTGTTTAGCTCTTAAATTGAGGTGACGCAATGCACAAAGGAAAGTCACCTTAATTCCACTAAGGGAAAAAAATGCACTAAAACCCATCTCTCTGAGCTGAGCCTTCATTCAATATTGAAACAAGTAATCTCAAATTCCATGGTTTTGGCTGCTGCTCAACACTATTCTATTCAACTGGGGACTGAACAAAGCAAAATAAAAAGGAGCTTTAATCTGCCTTTTCTTCTCTGTTTGCTATACTACATTGACAGCACCTTGTTCATTAATTAAACTTTTTCTTCCCTTAAAGAAATAGACTGTAGAGTACTATACTGGACACTGAGGAAGTAGGTAAAAAAATAAAAAGCATACATTTAAAAATAAATCTAGGATTTAAAAATTGTAGTTAGAGATAAAAATATTCATGAACAATAAAACAAACACAGAGAAACATTTCAACAAGTACAAAGTAAGATGGTAAGTATTTAACACACACAGGCGTTGACACAGAGGGAGAACTAGGAGTGACTAGGAGTTCGTCTCACAGATTTTACATGAATCAAGACAGCTTCATCTTGATGACTGAAACAGTTCAGGCGTCTTGTACATTTTCTCTCCTCCACTAGAGGTAGGGTTATAAATTTAAGTGTTTGGAGACTGTGAACCCAGTTAATAATGACTAATTTGCCAAATTTGCTGGAACCCTCAAAAATAATTTTTGGTTTTGTGAGCCTGACTTGTGCTTCTTACATAAGAAGAGAGTGCAATCACTGTTGTTGGTTTTTCGTTTGTTTGTGACAGAGTCTCGCTCTGTCACCCAGGCTGGAAGTGCAGTGGCACTGTCTCAGCTCACTGCAACCTACACCTCCTGGATTGAAGCAATTCTCCCACTTCATCCCCCCGAGTAGCTAAGATTATAGGCACACACCAACAGGCCGGGCCAATTTTTTGTATTTTTAGTAGAGACAGAGTCTTACCATGTTAGCCAGGCTTGTCTGGAAATCCACCTGCCTTGGCCTCCCAAAGTGCTAGGATTATAGGTGTGAGTCACTGCACCCAGACTTCACTGTTGTTTTTGTTCTGTGTAGTAATAGGCATGGCAGGGAGGTCATGAAGAAAAAAACATAATTCTTATTCATTGCCTTACTGATATGAAGAAACTTTTGCTTTGATAATAATTTAAAGAAGATATGCCATTTCTAATTTGCCATCTTAAAGCTCAAAATAATAATGTAATAAAATTCTAAGTTTATGCAAAATCTTTTGAAAGAAATGACAGGTGCTCTAAAGGGAAATAATTAAAAGGTAAAAAAGATGAGAAAATGCTTTTCATGTATTTTTTATTTGGGTTTTAGATACCTCAATATGAGGGAACTAGCGGAACACAAGCATTCTTTACTGTTTTATCATTATGTAAATCCAATAGATTTTCTTTTCCAATAAAATCCTATGTGTAAATTGCCCCTGTGCATATCTCGCTGGCAAAAATAAATTATAGGAATGACACCAATTTCATGGTAACTTTAATTTAAAAAAATGCGCCTCAGCTCTACAACCTGAAGATAAAGAAAGCTTACACACTTTCTTGAAGTCTCTCACTAAAAACTGATGACCAGTGGAAACTTATCTTCTCATCAGTCATAAAATAGTGATTGCAAAATTCAAATTAAACAATAATCTTGAATGCAGAGTTCAAAATTTGTGATTTGCTGTTTGCCAAAGAAAAGTTATTTTCTAACCATAATAACAGTTATCACTTATTGAGGGCTTACTCTGTTCTAGGCGCTGTTTTACATATATTATGGCTGCTTTACATCATGGAAAGCCACTTCATATATTTTTATTAGAATCCCCAGAAAAGAATCCACCCTTTCAATGTTCATTTCCTGAGTATTTGACAACACAATCAGAAAAATTATTTTAATGTTAGAAAAACAGTACTGTTATATATATGAAGAGAAAGCCAGCAGCATATAGAGAATTGGGATAGCCAAGATTATTATTGATAGTGAATAGGAAAATATAATCAAGTTCATGAATTCTAAAAGGAAATTAAAGACCTTTGCTAATTAGGTGATCACAAAACAAATGATAAAATTCATTTCCTGCTCTATGATACTGACAAGGCACCAAACCAAAAAGATGAAACAAAGGCATTTGGCTTTCATTATAAACCTATATAAAACAGCACAATAAACAGACCTATACGCAGCTCATTCACGTCAGTTAACTTAGATTCCTACAACTTTTTTAGACAAGCGTTTCTATTACCTTTCTTAAAGATATCACCACGGCTCAGCAACTGCCATGATGAGTTAACAAACTAAAAATATGGTTTCTCATGCACATACAATTCATTTCCACATCCACAAAGAAATAATGGGCAAGAATTACTAATAAAGTTAAACAGCAAAGGGTAAGAACTGAAATAAAAACTGAAAGTTGGTGAATTCACCTTAGAATTCACAGGCAGAATATAAACCTCAACATGTGTTTTTCTCATTCAGTTATACTTCTACAACTTTATGTTCAAATTCTATTTTCAAAAAAGTCTGAGTAATGAACATAGATGATGGCATGCAGGGAGAAAAGTAAGACTGTAAGTCAATCTAGACTTAGAATTTCCTTACTTTTGGTAGTTATCAGTGTTTTGGTTTCAAGAAAAATCAATATCGTTTACTTAATTTTATAACAATTAATTTTTAACTAATCCCATTACTTAAAAAAAAATTAGAAAGTTATGCTCTCCACAAATGCCACTTACTGTTAATATCTGCAACTTTTTCCTACTATCAAAAGGGCTCATTTATTGTGCTCGCTATGGCAGCACACATACAATAGGGCTCATTTACTTCCTTTTACATTAACATGCATAAAGTAGTATCTGTTTTAACTATCAATAAATTCTTTAAGTAAATTAACAACAGCTACCACACACAGGGTGCCTATATGTGCTTAATAGAGTGGCAGCCACTGGACAGACATTATCCCTGCTCCTTACAAGAACCCATAAAAAACAGAGATTATTATTCCCATATACAAATGAGAACACAAGACAGGCCTTAGGGAAGGTATCTGGACCAGAATGATAAAATGAACATGTTCAATCTTAACAGACTCAAATAATCATCACAGTACTCCCTCATAACCAATATAGCTCATCCTAACTTTGGTGCAGTAACAGTCTGAATTTTAGAAAGAACTTCCACTTATAGAAAACTTACTTAAGTATTGATCCTCATCAAAAAGCAGGCATTCTTTCTTTCCTTTAGTTGGGGAGAACACAAGAGGCCCAGAGAGGGTAAAAAGCTTTCAGAGCTCCCAAGGAGAGTGCAAAGGCCTGGCCTGTGGCCTTTAGCTTTTAGATCCAATTTTCTTTCTAATGCTCAGGCTTCAACCAGCATAGCTGAAAGCACATGTATTTGTAGCAAAGTACCTGGTGAGGCACACCCTCTTTAAGTCTTAGATAGCGCTCCAGTCTTTACATTTAGCCACATGGTTGCTCACCATTTTTATTACTCTCTTAATATCTTTGTATGAATAAAATTTTCTATACATTTTCCTTTATTTGACAATCAAAACTGTTACGATAGAGAAGTCATGATTACTGCTTCTAATTTTATTCTGTTTTATCAGAATATTCTACAACAGTGTTTCAGTCTCAAATACAGAAACGCTGGGGCATGTAGTGAACAAGTAATACTGAAAAGCTGTTTCCAAGAATAAATAATAAATAGTGGGGGGTTTCCCCATAAAATATTGACACTAAGAGGCCCGCAAACCTGCAGTTCTTCATATGGCAGCTCCTCCTACCTCAGATTAGGTGATGTAATCTCACGTAAACAATGAGGAGAAAAGACCAATAAAAGAAGGTTTAGCAATCTCTACAGTAACAAAACCAAGTTACCCATTGCATTTGGGTGACATAATAACAAATGACAGTATTGGTCATGGAAAAACGTATTTGCCTACCTATTCATCTAGAAAATTGAACTGGGCATACTCATTCTGATTTATGTGGTCAAATACAAAGCATTTTCAAATACTTGGAAAATTTTTAGATAATATAGACCATATATTTATAACACAGCTGTCCATTTGAAGTATTTTTTTGAGTCATACTCAAAAAGTCAGATACTTTTTGACAGCTCAGGAAATACATAGCAGAAAGCTTTTCATAATGTTGTACAACAAATCAGACAAGAAATGCCTATAAACAAACAGTCTAAAATCAAACCAAATGCATACACACACCTTCGCTCACATTTTAAGATGTCAACTATGAAAAAATAATGCAAAATTATAGTTATAGGCAGACTTCACTCCAGTACTTCTGGAAAAATACAATTTCCCTTGCTCTTTAAATGATGAAAAATAGCCTGCTAAAAGGATCTTTTAAAGTATGTCTATAAAAAATCTCCTCAAACATGACTAAGATGTGATTATAAACACAATTTCAATCAAGTGATACTATCTATAACTCTAGCAAGTAGGTAATGAAAAACAGGGAGAAAAGGCAAAGGGCATTTTGCTTTCTCACATACTCCACAGTAACATATTTTATGTCCTAGTGAATATATGGCAGTACATTTGACAGCTTTTCCTTCTGCACTTGGGGAAAAGCTTTAAGACTCCAAAGAAAAGTAGAAATCCTCCCCAACTTATGATGAGGTTATGTCCTGATAAACCCATCGTTAAGTTAAAAATATCATACATCAAAAAATGAATTTTAATACACTCTGCCTACGGAAAATCACAGCTTACTTTAAACATGCTCAGAACAATTACATTCGCCTACAGTTGGGCAAACTAATCCCACACAAAGCTTATCTTACAAAAGCATTAAATATCTCATGTACTATATTGAACACTGCAGTCAAAGTGAAAAACAGAATGGTTTTATATCATAAAATCAAAAAATTTTTAGTCATCAAGAAATTCAAACATAAAAAAACTAAACCACATTCACATTTCATACATCTTCTCTTTTTTTTTTTAAAAGACGGCGTTTCACCATGTTGGTCAGGCTGGTCTTGAACTCCCGACCTCTGGTGATCTGCCCGCCTTGGCCTCAAAGTGCTTGGATTACAGGCGTGAACCACCACGCCTAGCCTTCAGACATCTTCTCAACCATTCTCTACAAGTTTATGATTATTACAATATTTCTTTTTCTTTTTTTTCTAATCCCCATGTTGATTAAAATTACAATATTTGGTTTGGATGGCTGGTAGAAGTAAAGGTATAGCCATGACACAGTTTCATTTCTGACAAGCAAAATGGTATTGCGTACTTATTGTGTACAAGGCATTGTACTAAGCACTTTCTTTGTATTAGGTTTATTTAGTCCTCACAGCAACCCTTTAAGACAGATACTATTAGGATCTTCTTTTCACAGATTAAGAAAATGGAGTACAGAAAGGTTAAGTAAACTGCCAACAATCTGGTTACAGTTGCTAAGTTGCAGAGCAAGTATTTGAATCCGAGCAATTGTATTTCTAAGCACTTAATTGCCTGAAAACTCTATCTGCAGTTTGTCAGATGAAATTACCTATTCTTTCCTGAATTTATACAGAAAATAAAACAGGAAAGGGGCTTATCCTAAATCATCCTATTTCTTATCCCTTAACTTCTAAAGCTATTCATAAAACAACAAAGAAGAACCTGTTACGATGTCAATTCACTGAGTCCCATTGGCACTGCATCAGAAATAATTAGAATTGGTATCAAAAACTTACGTTTGATTCTGAGCTATATAGGGTACAAAGTTTATATGTTTGGGCAATTCATTTAACCTTTTTGAGACTCAATACTAAGCTACAGAATGGAATAAAAACATTATCTCCCTTATTAATTGTATTTCTGAGGAAACCAAACCGTTAATTTGCAAATGTTCTTTACAGAAGAGTGCCAGCTAATAACTTTAGCAATCAAAATAGTATAAGTGATTTCAGAAAGATCATTCAACAGACAAACCATTACATTAAAAGTTGACGAACTTTACAATGGAGGATTCAAACTACTGCTAGCCAATATGCTTCTTATGTGACACAATATGAAAAACAAAGTATCACTTACAAAGGATCCTTGCCAAAAAGCTCAGGCCTGAATCTATGTAAGTCTTCAGAGCTAATTTCATTACAAATTGGATATACTGTAACAACTCAAAGGACACCACAAAAAAGCAAACAAATAAATCCAAAATGTGACACATTTTATAGAACTGGCTCATTTCTTCAAATTAATGGGCTGAAAAATCAAAAACAAAAAAGGATGGCAAGAGGAAAGGCGAGGTAAGGGATTACTAAAACATGTATGAGACAACAGCCAAATCTAACATGTGACCTCACATAAATCCTAGTTCAAAGAAACCAGATGTAAAAATAAAAACAAAACTTTTTAAGCAACTGGAGAAATCTGAACATGACCTGGATATCTGATGTCACCAAAAATTTTTGCTAATTTTGCCAAGTCATAAGACAGTAATACTACAAGTATGTTAGGAAGTGTCTATTTTTTTTTTTTAGAGGTGCATACTGCCTATACAGGCATCTGTGATGGTTCATTTCACATGCGAACTTGACTAAATCAGAGTACCCAGATATTTAGCTGAACATTATTCTGGAGTGTGTCTGGGTGTCTCCAGATGAAACTACCATTCGAATCAGTAGACTCTGTAAAGAAGACCACTCTCCTGACACTAAGGAAGAACATCTTTGTTTTTTTCTTTAAAAAAAAAAAAAAAGAAGACCACTCTCCCCAATGTAGGCGGGCAGCACCCAATTTGTTAACAGCCTGAATAGAACAAAAGGTAAAGGGAGAATTCTCTTGCCTGCCTGACCGCATGAGCTGAGACACTGGTCTCCGACCCTTGGACTTGGACTTACTGGCTCCCGCAGTTCTCAGGCCTTTGGACTGAGACTGAACTACACCACTGGCTTTCCTGAGTCTACAGCTTCCCGACAGCAGATCATAGAACTTCTTAGCCTTCATAATCACGTGAGCCAATCTCTCATGATAAATCTCTTTATACAGAGAGAGCAGCATATGACTTAGTCAGAAACTTGCTTCAAAAACAGCTAAAACACAAAGAATAAACAGGGATACACAAATAAATAAATAAAATACAGAAAACACTGGTAATTGTTTAGTATGATGACAGAAATGTGAAAATTTGTATTTGTATACATTTGGAATTTTTCATAATGTTAAATTTTTTGAAAGTATTTTCTCCACTTGTTTCATAAACTATATGATGATCATTGAGAAAAAGTATATAAAAGTAGCTGAAACACATGTCAGGTATAACATAAGTTTGAAAAAAGAAAAAAGAAAAAAATTTAAGGAATCCACATTCTAAATTAGGAGATGGCCAGTTCACAGGCCAAATCCAGACAGCTGCCTGTTTTTGTGATAGTAACGCAGGTACGTCCATTTGTTTAAATACTGATGGTTGCTTTCATGCTACAACAGCCGAGTAAATGCAATAGAAACCACATGGTTCATGAAGCAAAACTTATTTACTATCTGGCCCTTCAAAGATAGTTTACTGATTTCTATTATAAATTCTACATTTTTACTATTATTTAAGAGAAAATTTAGCCTCAAAACATTTTCAGAGCCTTTTTAAAAAAAATTTACAGAGGAGAGATCCAAGATGGCCGATTAGCAGCAGCTCAGGATTGTAGCTCCCAGTGAAAGC
>CAUYLG010013469.1:0-70475 GCA_963573385.1 Cacajao melanocephalus
TTCCTTCAACAGCCTCCCTTGAGATCTTCCCATGGGCAGGCTCTGGGCCACTCACTGGAAATCAAACCGCATCCGGGCACCCCGGAGTGAGTGGCTGATGTCCACAGTCCACAGGATGAAAGGTACAGGCCTAGGGCCAGAACAGTGGTTCCCACCTGTAATCCTGATGCTTTGGAAGCGGAAGCAGGAGCCTCACTTGAGCCCAGCAGTTCAAGTGTGCAGTGAGCTATGATCAGGCCGCTTACACTCCAGCCTTGGTGACAGAACAAGACCCTATCTCTTTAAAAAACGAAATAAATTTAAAAATAAAGGTAGAGGCCTGCCCGCAGCCTCACTCAGGACGTAAATCTGGTAGGCTTGAGCCAACTGCCAGTATTCAGATAATTTTTAAAGAATCATTAGGACAAATAGCTAATGCATGCTGGAATGAAAACCTAGATGACGGGTTGATAGGTGCAGCAAATCACCATGGCACACATATCCCCCCCATGTAACCAACTTACATGTTCTATACTTGTATCCAGGAACTTAAAGTAAAATTTAAAAAAAAAAAAAAAAAAAAAAGAATCAGGCTGGGCAAGGTGGCTCACACCTGTAATCCCAGCACTTTGGGAGGCCGAGGCGGGCAGATCACGAGATCAGGAATTCAAGACCAACCTGGCCCACATGGTGAAACCCCGTCTCTACTAAAATACAAAAATTAGCTGTGCATGGTGGCAGGTGCCTGTAATCACACTTACTCAGGAGGCTGAGTGGGGAGAACTGCTTGAACCCGGGAGGCCGAGGTTTCAGTGAGCTGGGTTCGCACCACTGCACTCCAACCTGGGCAGCAGAGTGAGACTCGACCTTGGGAAAAAAAAGGAGCGGGGAGATACAAGACAGTTGCTTCCTGTCTTTCTTGCTCTCTGCCATGTGAGGATACAAGATGGCCCTCTGTGAACCAGGAGGTGGCCCTCCCCAAGAACCAACCATGCTGACACCCCGATCTGGGCCATCCAGCCTCCAGAACTGGGAGAAATCAGTGTTTGCTGTTTAAGCCACCCAGTCTATGGCATTTTGTTAGAGCAGCCCAAACTAAGACACTGCCCCAATCATAATGATACCCCCATTTCCTTCTAAATGCTTTCAAAGGTTTTCGTTTGTTTGTTTTGAGACAGAGTCTCAGTCTGTCACCCAGGCTGCAGTGCAGTGGCATGATCTTGGCTCACTGCAACCTCCGCTTCCGGCTTCAAGAGATTCTCCCGCCTCACCCTCCCGAGTAGTTGGGACTACAGGTGCAAGCCACCACGCCCGGCTAATTTTTTGTATTTTTAGTAGAGATGGGGTTTCACCACATTGGCCAGGCTGTTCTCAACTCCTGACCTTGTGATCCGCCCACCTCAGCCTCCCAAAGTGCTGGGATTACAGGCGTGAGCCACCGCGCCCGGCCCACTTTCAAAGTTTTGCCTTTCACAACTGGATATTTAATCAACTGGCTTTTATTTTTGATATGATGTGAACTAGGGATCTAGTCGTATTTACTTTGCTTACAGATAATCAATTGTGCAGACACCGTTTGTAGAATATTCCGTCCTTTCCCCAATAATCTACAAGGCGACTTCTGTCTCATTTGAAGCTTCCATATGTCATGGGTCTTTTGCTGGGTTCCTCTTCTCTTCCAGTGGCTGATTTGTGCATCCCCGGAACACTTTACTGTCCTAATTCCTTTGCCGTCATAGCATGCACACAAATCTTCAACCTTCCATTAGCCGCTGACCTCTATGCCATTCTTATTCTTTGAAAATATCTTCATTTAAGAAGTTCTGCTAGGAGCAGAGCCTGAGTCAAGGATTCAGGTACAAGCATTTTTTAAGAAGGTGCTTCCAAGAAGCACAGGTAAGAGGGTGGGAAGTGACATAGGGAAGGGAAGAAAGCCAACAGACGGTGCATTTGTGAGCAGGTTGCCACAAAGGCTAACTGGGGCTCAAACTCACTAGGCCCTTCAAAGACACTGCAGCCGAGGGGCGGGGAAGCTGCGGCATTCATCCACCAACTCCCATTCCTCATGGCTGTTTTAAAATGGACACAAGATTTATTTGAATCAGATATACTAAGACACACAGATATGGAAATGACTGTCCTGAAGGGAGGAGTTCTTGATCCTCAGAGGTCCCTAGAAACAAGTGCCAATCCGTGCTATGCAGGGTTGCATGGAGAGGCACCAGGCTGTCAGGAAGTCAAAGGAGCTAGGGGAAAACGTGGGCAAGAGCTTTGTGGCATCCAAGGGAAAGGAAAGGCCACACAGGGTAAGCAGGCACAGGATTAGCTATTCATAGTCTGAATAATTTCACTTGGCTCTGGGGCACAGGGCTGTCCCTGGTTGTCTGGTTCATGGCCCTGGGGTGATGAGGGCAGATGGACAGTGGCCCAGTGTAAGAGCCAGAGGACGGAGGTGGTTGGGGTATGGGCTTTGGACTGGCTGGTTTGCAGATGGAAGGTGCACTTGCAGGTGAGTCCTTTACTGTCTCTAGGAACTGGCTCACCCTGGGTGGAGCAGTCTCTCCAGGATCAGCAAGGCCCCAGCGGTCAACACATCAGGAAATACAGGAAATGAAAAGGCATGATGAATACACGGAGGGTGCTCTTGAAGGCATCAGCCCCTGGCATGTATGTGACTGGCAATGCCAAGGGCCATGGGGACAGCACAAACAGTGTCTACTGCACTATTTTATTTATTTTTTTTTTTGGAGACGAAGCCTTGCTCTGTCACCCAGGCTGTAGTACATTGGCAGATCTCGGCTCACGGCATCCTCTGCCACCCAGGATAAAGCAATTCTCCTGCCTCAGCTTCCCTAGTAGCTCGGACTACAGGCATGTGCCACCACGCCCGGCCAATTTTTTTGTATTATAGTAGAGACGAGGTTTCACCATGTTGGCCAGGATGGTCTCGATCTCTTCACCTTGTGATCTGCCTGCCTCGGCCTCCCAAAGTCCTGGGATTACAGGCGTGAGCCACCGACGAAGTCTCGCTCTGTCACCCAGGCTGGAATGCAATGGCTTGATCTTGGCTCACGACCCCCTCCACCTACCAGGTTTGAGCAATTCTCCTGCCTCAGCCTTTCAGGTAGCTGGGACTACAGGCACACGCCACCATGCCTGCCTAATTTTTGTATTTTTTGTAGAGATGGGATTTCACCACGTAGGCCAGGCTGGTCTCCAACTGCTGACCTCAGGTGATCGCCCACCTCCGTCTCCCAAAGTTCGGGGATTACAGTGTGAGGCACCGCGCCCAGCCTGCTACACTGTTCTTGGCTCCTCAATGACTCCATTCAGATCGGCCTGTCAAGTTCCAAAAACAACCCTACTGGGATTTGTCTGGGAACTGCTTGAATTTATAGATTAATTCAGTGAGAAGTAATCTGTTTATACCATCAAGTCCTACCATTCATAATATATATGGCATATATTTCCGTTCTTCAAGTCCATGGGTAATTTTTATGTTTGTCTTAGTCTTTTTGTAGTGCAAAGCACCTGAGACTGGGTAATTTACAAACAACAGAAGTTATTCTCTCAGTTCTGGAGGGTGGGAAGCAGAAGATCAAGGCTCCAGCAGGTGCAGTGTCTAGTGAGGGCCTGGTGTCCGCTTCCAAGACAGTACCTTGAATGCTGGTTCCTCTGGAGCAGACAAATGCTATGTTCTCATAAGGCAGAAGGAACAGATTTGCCACCTCCCAGGTTCAAGTGATTCTTCTGCCTCAGCCTCTCAGGTAGCTGAGATTATAGGCATGCGCCATCACACCCAGCTAATTTTTGTATTTTTAGTAGAGCTGTTTCACCATGTCGGCCAGGCTGGTCCCCAATTTCTAACCTCAGGTGATCTGCCTGCCTCAGCCTCCCAAAGTGCTGTGATTACAGGAACGATCCGCCTGACCCGGCCGATTTATTTCTATTATAGGTTGACTCACATACATTTCTGATATTGGGCATCTCATAACCTAAAAATAAATTAATTAAAAATGGCAACTTCCTATGCATCAGCTGACCACATTGCCTAGGACCTCCAGTGCCATGCTCCATACAGTGACAGAAGCAACCTTTGTCTACATTCTAACTTCGATGAAAATTCCTTCTAAAATTTTACCATTAAGTGTGATAATTGCTATGTACTAAGGAAAACAGGGCCAGGTGTGGTGGTACACACTTGTAATCCCAGCACTTTGGAAGGCTTGTGGGGAGGATTGCTTCAGCCGGGAGCGGGGAGGTTGCGGTGAGCCAAGATCTCGACACTGCACTCCAGCCTGTGTGACAGAGAGATCTCGTCTAAAAAAAAAAAAAAAAAAAACCAAAAAACAAAAACAAAACAAAAAAGGATGCTAGCTTGCTAATAGTGCATTAGGTGTTGACTCTGCCCTTGCATTATTGTAATAAAACCTAATTCGCCATGATGCATTATTTGCGTGTGCGTGTGTGTGTGTGTGTGTGTGTGTACATTACTGTATTCGACTTGGTATTATTTTATATAAAACTTGGAATTCAAGTTCATAAAAGTTAACAACGGCTAACTTCTATTTGGTTTTCGATGTTTTGGATATTATTAAGTTACTTTCCTTGAAGTATTTCATTTCATCCTAGAAGGTTGTTGTAAAGGTTATTTCCCCTTTGTATACGAGGAAGGTAAGACTCAGTGAAGGCAAGTCATTCTCCCTAAGCTCACAGGGAAGGTAGGGAGTGGCAGCAGAAATACAAATCCGGATTGCCTGGCTCCAGAGGCCATGACTTAGCCCTGCCCTGCGCCCTCTCCGTGACAAAGACCCATCATTCAGACTGTCCTATCGTGAACTTTCCTTGTAAATCCTTGTTCCAGTTTTGTACCAAGATTATGCTCAATAGATAGATAGGTCTTTTTCTTTTATTATACAAATACTCATCAAACTTTCATAAAAACCTATTCCATCCTGTCACCTTTGCTAGCCTGACTTCTCCAGGTTTTACGGCACTTGCGAGCTCCTGTCCCGAGGATACTGGGGAGGTATGTGCCCCATAAAGCCAGGGACACAGACACAGATCAGCAGCAGACTCCCCCACCCTCCAGCCCTCCGGCACCCTTTCTTTTTTTCTGAGGCGGAGTCTCGCTCTTGTCGCCCAGGCTGGAGTGCCGTGGTGGGATCTCAGCTCACTGCAACCTCAGCCTCCTGGGTTCAAGCGATTCTCCTGCCTCAGCCTCCCCAGTCGCTGGGATCACAGGCACCTGCCACCACACCTGGCTAACTTTTTTGTATTTTTATTTAGAGACAGGGTTTCACCTGTCCTCATCAGCATCACTGGATCATGACTGACCCCTAGAGGCGGCTTCTCTACTTAACTGTCAGTCCACGGGCTGGAATGTGACCCCGACAGCTGCTGTAGAAGCTTCCACCCATCCTGAACCACACCTGCCGTCTGTGGGGGAAAGGACTGTCCTTTGTCCTCTTAGCCCAGCCAGCATCCCAGGCACTCAGCAGATTGGAAAGCCTAAGCATGTGCTGTGCTGGGCAGGCCTCCCCCATGCCTTTTTTGGGGGTGAGTTGGAGTGCATTCCAGCCCCTAGCATGCTGCTGTTTATTCCCACCCCTCATCCCCACCCCCCTACACACTCACAAGTACAAACACAGGCACAGTCATGGGCACACACCGCCCTGGACAGCACCATTTCCAGCCTCTGCGGGGCGGTCTCCTTACGGGGAAGTTAATGAGACGCTAAAGAAGGCTCAGGGGTCAGGAAGGACCTCTGTCAGAAAGACGTTCCTAGACCCGGTTCTGCCTCTCGCTTGCTGGGGGTCCGTGAGAAAGTTGCTTCCACTCTTTGGTCCCAGTGTCCCCAGCGGAGAAATGCGGGGGGTTGAGCCAAATGGTCTAAGGTTCTGAGAACCTCTAAGTCAGAGCCCATAGCTGGTGGTCAAGAGGTCAGCCCAAACCTGAGAGGCAGGACAGGCCCAAAGGTGAGCAGCCTGAGCACATCAGGTGGGCCCGGAGCTGGAGCGTGAGCCCCACAGCCCGCAGAGCAGCCCTGGACTCGGGAGCCCGCTCGCACCACCCCAGTGGGCCTTCAGAGATGTGGGGTCCAGCCTCCCCTAATGCTGCAGGGCTGGGGGCTGGGAGCTGCAGATTCTGACCCCACAGTTGCTTTAGACATGCCAGATGAGCTGGGACAAGACACACACTCTCTGTGAAACGAGCAGTCAGTCCAAATAGATACGCCATGAAGGGCTGTACCCTGGGGATAGACTGGCTTCCAGGGTACTCAAGCAGTGGCCTCTGGGTGAGCAGAACCAGGTATGAGAGGCAGGGCTCAAAATCTAGGCCCAGCCTCCACAGCAACCCCTCTGGAGAGCCCAGGGCCGTCCCGGAAGTGCAGCAGGCAGCAAGTGCACTAGGAGCATGTTTCACAAGGCACCCAACATTGCATCTGCTCAGAGAGGCAGCCAGCTGGAAAGTGGATGCAGTAGGCAGGGTGGCGGCTGCGCCCCACAGCCAGGAGTCCAGCCCAGCACCCACCCGAGTCCGCCTCAGGCCTCAACTGAGTCATCCGTGCTCTGGGCCCTCTGGGCCCACCCACAGAGGGAGGGCTTTGGGGCGACCAGATGAGCTGGCCCTTGCGGGAGGATGTAATTGACTCCTGAGCCTGGACAGCCAGGCAAGCCCTCGCCCGCATCCCACCCCCACCTCTCCAGCCTCCTCGTTCCCCAATTCTCCCACCTGCTCCCCTGCCCCGGCACTTGACTCTGCTCACTCATCTCTTTTCCTGCTTCCAGGCTCACCTGCTCACCTGTCCTTGACTCTCCTCTGAGCCTCCCTCTTACAAGCCGCGCCTCTCTACTTGACACATTCTCCCCGATGGCACCAGAGTACACATGCTCAAGCCCCTGCACCTCACCTTTACTCCCAGGCATGGAAGGGAGATGACATGAAGACCCAAACGCCACTTGGCAAAAGATCTGGAGTATGCAGAGGGGCGGATCTGAGGCTGTGGAGGCTCTGGGGGTTCCCTGCAGGAGGCTGCATTTAAGCTGGCTCTTGAATGTGGCTCTGAGCTGAGCCGCTCCCTGAAGCTCCAGACCAGGAGCCAGCTGCCAGCTGGACCCCTCCATTTGGTGTCTCAAAGGAAGCTTGCACTCTGGAGGTCTAACATTGAACCCAGAAAATTCCCGCATCTCAGCCCTGTTTCTTCTTAGGGAAATCACCATCTCATACCCAGTTGTGCACCAAACCCACATTTGAATAAGGGGGTTCCTGCCCTGCCCTGCACTGAGTGCTCTGGATGAGCCAGGGCCGAGGGGGAAAGAGCTCTCAATGCCAAGCCAAACCATGTGAGGCTTAACTCCAACTTTAGCTGTGAGAGCTGTGGGTAGGGAAGGGCCCTAGTCCAGTCTGCTGTAGAAAGACCAGCCTGCCACCGTCTGGTACATGGATGGCAGGGGCAGAGTATGGGTGGAGAGACAAGGAGGGCCGGGTTGGGGAGGTACGGACATGGCAGCCTCTGCAGGCCCAGCTCCTGGGTCCCAGTGAGTGGCCTCTGCAGGCCCAGCTCGTTCCTCACAGCGGCCTTCCAGGCCCAGTTCTTGGAAGCCTTTTGGCGGCCCCTCCAGGCCCAGCTCAAGCCTCTCGTGGCCTCTCCAGACCAAGGTGCTGCCTCCTGGCTTCCTCTCCAGGCCCAGCTCTTCCCCCCGGGCTGCGTCTACGGGCCCAGCTCTTCCCCGCTTCCTGCCTTGATATGTCAATTAGGTGGTCCACAACATGCAAAATATCTAGTATATAATAGGTGCTGAATAAATACTAAAAATACAAAATTAGCCAGGTGTGGTGGTACATGCCTGTAATCCCAGCTGCTCAGGAGGCTGAGGCAGGAGAATCACTTGAACCCAGGAGGTGGAGGTTGAAGTGAGCTGAGATCGTGCCACTGCACTCCAGCCTGGCCAAAACAGCAAGACTGTGTCTCAAAAAACAAACAACAGAAAAACAGTATCTTGCACATTTAATGCAACCCAGGAAACAAAGCAGGGAAGGTTCAAAAAATGAGTAAGAGACCACGGCTTCCACGTGCTCCACTGCCTCTTGGCTTCCCACTTGGGAACTCGCAATAGACCCCAATTGCTCCTGCACCACTGGTGGCTCCTGCAAGTGCAGAGTCCAAGTGCACCTCCTGCAAGAAGAGCTGCTGCTCCTGCTGCCCCGTGGGCCGCGCCAAGTGTGCCCGTGGGTGCGTCTGCAGAAGTGCAGCTGCCGTGCCTGATGTCAGGACAGCCCTGCTCCCAGATACTAAGAGAGTGGCACCTAAAATCCAGGATTTTTTTTTCTACAACCCTGACCCATTTGCTACATTCCTTTTTCTGGGAAACATGTGAATGATAATTAAGACATGGAAAAAAAAATGAATCCAAGAATAAGAATAGGAATAAAGAAACTGAAATCCCAGTGATGAGTATTTTCATAACCTGTTCAAATCTAAGCATGTAGTCAACTTTGTAATGACTGTGATTTTGGATTTGCTTTTTACCTCTTAAGCTATTTAAAACACTGAGAAGGCAATATTACAACTTTCATTTCAACGACACACTCAGAATTTTGAGTCAAACAAATAATAAACAAGTTTATAAGTAACAGTTAAATATTTAAGGACATTTAGTGTACTAAGTTTTGCAAACAGTACAAATATTTAAGTGTTGACTGGGAGTAAGGGAATGTTAACTGCCAGTCAACGCAGATGAAAGAACAGAACTTTCAACAGCGCATACTCAGCTCTGGGTCTACACCCCACACAGAAAAACTCCCAAACATTGGTGTCCACATTTCCTGATAACCTGCTCGTCACCTCAAAAGGGTTATCTTTCCACCACCCCAGCAAAGGCCCTCAGGACACACGATTCATACTCGCAGCTGAGCAGCTCCCCGACGGACAAGGTAAGCACACACGGAGGCGGCTGGGCCGTCTGAGCCCTAATCCCTCCAGCGGTGTCCACACTGGGCATTGCAGCACTTGTAGAAGGTGGTCATGGGCTCGTCCGCAGAGCGGGTCTGAAGCTGCATGAAGTAGGCCCGAGGATGTTCGCATTTGGGACAGGGCTCTGGCGATGGGAAGAATGAAGTGACCCACATTAAACAAACACGATGCTCATGACCTCATGACTGTTAAAAGTAAGCATTACTTCATATCTTGTTTTTTTTTGAAACGGAGTCTTGCTGTGTAGCCTGGGCTGGAGTGCAGCAGCACAATCTCGGCTCAGTGCACCCTCTACCTTGTCACCGAGGCTGGAGTGCAGTGGCGCGATCTCAGCTCACTACAACCTCTGCCTCACAGGTTCAAGCGATTCTTGTGCCTCAGCCTCCTGAGCAGCTGGGTCTACAATCATGCACCACCATGCCTGGCCAATTTTTGTATTTTTAGTAGAGACATGGTTTTGCCATGTTGGCCAGGCTGGTCTAGAACTCCTGACCTCAAGTGATCTGATCACCTTGGCCTCCCAAACTGCTGGGATTACAGGTGTGAGCCACCACGCCCAGCCAAGAAAAGAGGTCTACTTGACTCACAGTTATGTGTGGCTGAGGATGCCTCGGGAAACCTACAATCACGGCGGAAGGTACCTCTTCACAGGGCAGCAGGAGACAGAATGAGTGCAAGCAGGGGAAATGCCAAATACTTATAAAACCATCAGATCTTGTGAGGACTCACTAACTATCAGAACAGCACAGAGGAAACCACTCCTGTGATTGAATTACCTGCCACGGGACCCTCCAAGGACACCTGGGGATTATGGGAACTACAATTCAAGACGAGATTTGGGTGAGGACATAGCCAAACCATATCAAACAGAAAGAACATAATTTTTTCCTTAGACTCTATTTTTATTAATCTACTCATCATTGCCATTATAAAAGCCACCTGTTGAGTGGCTCTTCTATACTAAGCACAGTAAAACTGACTTTATGTTCTCACGATCTGTGAATGTGGATTAGCCCCCGAGAGGTCAGGAGGCCCAAGGAAGGTCCTACAACAATAAGCAGTTCCCTTGAGAATTTAACCCAGGCCTGTGTGACGCCAAGGCGTGCACAAATATTGCTTGTGTAACAAATTATTAAATAGCTACAAACACAAATGACAAATTATTCAAGAGAAGATTTTCTATTTTTAGAAGCCTACATCATTTATATGACATCATAGACTCTGCCATGCAGTGGCATCGACAGCCTCATCATTATCCACAGTTTAGTAACAGAAACAGTTTTCCGTCTTACCTGCAGTAGAGTCAACATTCTCCCAGGCAGCTGCTCCACCGAGCACATCATCAACTTCTTTCAGTTTCGGGTACTTCCGATTTGTTACCTAACAAAAACAAGCCTTCGGACTCAAAGTAGCTAAATGGTGCAAACTTGGGCCCCCAAACCTCAAATTTCAGGACTACATAAGAATTCACTCTTCCCACAGTTTCAGACTCTAAACTCCCACAACGCAGTACAAAATGGAGTACTATGCAAACATTAGACTGAGGTCACACCAAGATGTTCTAACTTCTGAAAATAAAGGTATTCTGGCCGGGCATGGTGGCTCACGCCTGTAATCCCTGCACTTTGGGATGCCAAGGCAAGCAGATCGCCTGTGGTCGGGAGTTCGAGATCAGCCTGGCCAGCATGGTGAAACCCCCGTCTCTACTAAAAGTGCAGAATTTAGCAGGGCGTGGTGGCAGGTGCCTCACGAGGCCGAAGTAGCTGAGCTACTCCGGAAGCTGAGGCAGAAGAATTGCTTGAACCCAGGAGGTGGAGGTTGCAGTGAGCCAAGATCACACCACTGCTCTCCAGCCTGGGCAACAGAGCGAGACTCCATCTCAAAAGCAAAAAGAAAGAAAGAAAAAAGACAGTTCACACCTGTAATCCCAGCACTTTGGGATACCAAAGCAAGATCGCCTGAGGTCGGGAGTTGGAGATCAGCCTGGCCAACATGGTGAAACCCTGTCTCTATCAAAAATACAAAAAAATAGCCGGTGGTGGCGCACGCCTGTAGTCCCAGCTACTTGGAAAGCTGAGGCAGGAGAATCACTTGAACCACGGAGGTGGAAGTTGCCGTGAGCCGAGATCACACCACTGTACTCCAGCCTGGGCAACAAGAGCAAAACTCTGTCTCAGAAAAAAAAAAAAAAAAAAAAAAAGTAAAGGTATTCTAAAAAGAAAACCTGTATTATTAAGGAAAAATAACAAGTTATAATATAGTGCATCATCTGCTTACTGAACACCTACTGTATTATAGGTTTCATTTTAGTTGTTCGGAATAGAACATAGAAGGGAACAAAACAGAGAAAAACCCTGCCCTCCTAGACCTTAGGTCCTATTAATAAACAAAGCACACAATACATTACGTAATATATTAGGAGGTAATAAGCCCTACGGAAACAATTGAAAACGGAAGAAGGATAACTGACAAGGAAGGGCTGCAACTTAAAATACAGTAAACATTTAAGTAAAGACAAGACCAGTGCGTAAGCTGGCTCTAGAGGAAGCGAGAACCGAGCAACGTTAAGTGCAAAGGCCCTGCTAGTCGTTCAGAAAGCTGGTGTTGATGGGGCCAAGGGCAACAGGAGGAGCGTCAGGACTTGAAATCAGAGAAGCAAGCCGGGCAGGGGCTCAGCGTCAGAACCTGGTAGGCCCTGGGAGGACTCCGGGTTTTCCCCTGCGTGCGCTGGGAAACGGCCGAAGGTTTCTGCGCACAGCACGGACCTGTGTGACTCGGCTCTCATGGAATCGCCGTGGCCGCTGCTGCGAACGCAGTGAAGGGCGCAAGCGTGGGAGCAAGAACCCAGGGAAGCGGGAAACGGCGGGGCTTGCTGGGTGTGTTGGAAAGTGGAGCCCACAGGATCCGCTGCCGACCGCAAGGGGGCGCGAGAAAGAGCGCACAGCCGGGCGCAGGGGCTCACGCCTGTAACCCCAAGCTTTGGGAGGTAGAGGCGGGCAGATCACGAGGTCAGGAGTTTGAGATCGGCCTGGCCAACACGGTGAAACCCCGTCTCTACTAAAAATACAAAAAAAAAAAATTAGCCGGGCGTGGTGGCGGGCTCCTGTAGTCCCAGCTACTCTGCAGGCTAAAGCAGGAGAATCGCTCGAACCTTGGAGGAGGAGGCTGCAGTGAGCCGAGACCGCGCCATGGCACTCCAACCTGGGCGACAGAGCGAGACGCTGTCTCAAAAAAAAAACAAAAAACGGCCGGGCGCGGTGGCTCACGCCTGTAATCCTAGCACTTTGGGAGGCAGAGGTGGGTGGATCACCTGAGGTCAGGAGTTCAAGACCAGCCTGGCCAACATGGTGAAACCCTATCTTTAAAAAAAAAAAGAAAAGAAAAGAAAAGAAAAGGACAGAGACAGGCGCCGGGACTGGCGGCGACGGCGCTGCAGCTGGAGGAAGCGGGAGTCCTGCGAGACGCGCCCGCCTTCGGGTCCCACCTTGCGGGTGATGTTGTGCACGTAGGGGCACGTATTGCAGGCGAAGCGGTGGCAGCGCTGTCCCTCCTCCACGATCAGCCCGTTCCCGCAGCCGGGGCAGAACAGGAGCATCGTCTCGGACTCCGCAGGGCCCGGTTCCCGGCCAGCTCCCGCGGTCCCTCAGCGCCGACTCACCACCCGCCTCGAGCTCACGTCGGCGCCGGCAGCCGCCCCGCCCCCTAGCCAACCAATAGACAGGGCGATTCTGCGCTCCCAGCAGGCCATGCGGCACGCTATCTCGCACTTGTCATTGGTCACTGCAACTGCCCCTTCCCTCGGCGAACCAATGGCTGGGCGGCCTCGCTGGGGCGGGCCGCAGTTCCTGCGCGTGCGCGCTTGGCCCCCGTAGTGGGGACCGGCAGTGAGGGCGGAGCCCGGCTGAGACGCGCAGTCCTGGAGGAGGCCGAGGCCGCGAGTCGGCCCGAGGCGCAAGAGGACGATGAGGACGAAGAGGAGGCGCTGCCGCACTCCGAGGCCGTGGACGTGTTCCAGGAGGGTCTGGCCATGGTGGTGCAGGACCCGCTGCTCTGCGATCTGCCGATCCAGGTGTGTGCGGGCGGGGGCTGGGGCGTGGGGTGGTTCCCCGGGGGGCCGGGGGCCGGGGCGTTCGGAGGCGTGCAGCCTCTGAAGGTGCTGATGGGAGAAGGCGCCTCTGGGCGTAAACGAGGGTCTTAACCTGGGTAGGGCGCACTCGCCTGGGGCGCGAAATTTAAAGAAATGTATTGTCACTAGTGAGTGACAATAATGACATTTTAATGAAATTGTATTTAGGGGGTCTGGGGAACAGGGTCATGCTCTGTCGCCCAAGCTGGAGTGCAGTGGCGCGACCTCGGCTTACTGTCGCCTGTACCTCCTGAGCTCAAGCCATCCTCCCAGCTCAGCCTCCGGAGTGATAGGGACCACAGGTGCGCGACATCACGCCCAGCTCATGTTTAAATTTTTTGTAGAGAGGGGGTCTTACTATGTTGCCCAGGCTGGTGTCGAACTCTGGGCTCTGGCGATCCTCCTGCCTCAGCCTCCCAAAGTGCTGGGATTATAGGTGTGAGCCACCCGCCTGGCCTGTAACAGTATTAAAAGTAAAAGTTGATGCAAAAAAAAAAACCCTACAGTAAAGAAAAAATCTAGTTTCAAACAAGAGCAAGACTGGTAGTACTAATTGTTCCATTTGCCTCAAGCATCAACATGCTTTGGCACTATACTTTGTTTAATTTTTTTTTTTTTTTTGAGACAGAGCCAGGCTGGAGTGCAGTAGCACGATCTAACATGTTGGCCAGAATGGTCTCAATCTCGTGCTCTGCCCGCCTCGGCCTTCCAAAGTGCTGAGATTACAGGCACGAGCCACCGCACCCGGCCAATTCTAAATGTTTTGTATTTTGCTCATCATGGATTTTTTAATTGCCTTGTACTTCTTAAATGTTGTGTTAAAATATTTATAGTTAATACCGTTTTTTGCTGCCTTGGTAAATTTTGCACACCTGCCTTACCCCAGTCCCAGGCCCTGATGATCAGGGATACTCAGGGTGAACTGACAGTCAGGCCCCTACCTACCCCCTGGAGTGGATCCTCATGTGAGTATATTCTCTTCTTCCCCAGGAGACTCTGTCCACTTTGGACATTAAATAAAAATGTGAGTGGAACATGACATTGGGGCTCTGATGAATTGGAAAACCCTAATGTGTAGGGAAGCACGTCTTCCCTTCCTTGCCCTTCATAAAATGGAGCACCACTTTTTGGCCACTATCCGCTTGTTCTTTGTTGTTCAAGGTGGTAAAGAGAGCCAGTTCCCACTTCTGCTGTTGGTCTTTTCTAGGTTACTTTGGAAGAAGTCAACTCCCAAATAGCCCTAGAATACGGCCAGGCAATGACCGTCCGAGTGTGCAAGATGGATGGAGAAGTAATGCGTAAGTGCCGCCCTTCTCCCTTCAGGTGATACGGTCCAGGCTTTCACAGCAGCAAGATGTAACAGGGCTGGTCAGCCTGCCCAGAAACTCACAGGCTATACCCAGGGGTACTGGGGCAACCACACACTTGCCCTGCTCACACAGCTTCCGGGTTCCTTTCCTGCCATCGGAGGCTGTGGCTTTGGGTTCTCACCATGGGTCTTCTCCCATCTGTGCCCGTGGTTGCAGCTGTGGTTGTAGTGCAGAGTGCCACAGTCCTGGACCTGAAGAAGGCCATCCAGAGATACGTGCAGCTCAAGCAGGAGCGTGAAGGGGGCATTCAGCACATCAGCTGGTAAGTGGAACAGCAGTCCCTTCCTTATAGCCCTTCCTGGGGCATGTGCCCTTGTTGGCAGTCACCAGGCACCACCAGGAAACAGCTCTCACCGCCACACGAGTACAGCACCACGGAAGTGACACGCTCCCTGTCACAAGAGTTCCGCAGTGCAGGCGCTTCTGTGCCTGGGGCTCCTGCCTTGGCCGTCCCCAGCACACTGTTCTTTCATCGCCATCGCCCCATCCAGGCTGCCGGGTATCTTCACTTGGGGACACCGTAGGGCATTTGCAGTGTGTCTGGAAGTGGCCTCCCTAGTTATGGATGGTACACCTGTAATGGCTCCCATCCCCTTCTCACCTGGGTGCCGTCAGCCCTCACTCTCCTATTGGATCAAGTATCCTGTGTGCTGAATCTCAGCACTGCCACCCGTTGCATTAGCGAGGTGTTGTTTGGCCACGCCGCCCCGTACAGCCCTCTGAGAACACAGCCTCCTTGCAGCTGCCTCAGACCAGACTCGCACAGTGTACAGAACAGCACAGGGAGGGAGGACAGCTGCCCCCGGCCCCACAGGGCTGAATGCCTCAAGCCCACATCATGGTCAGGGCCTGTGGTTCACCTGAGTCGCCCACTTCCAGGTCCTATGTGTGGAGGACGTACCATCTGACCTCTGCAGGAGAGAAACTCACGGAAGACAGAAAGAAGCTCCGAGAGTGAGTGCCAGCCACACCTGGAGCTGTAGGGGGACATCGGTTCTATTGTCCCCTAGTCCCCCATGCTCTGCCAGAGGGCTGCGGCCCCCTCTCTGGAGACACTCCCTCCCCCAAGGAGCTTCCTTGGGGCCCTCTCCTCTAGGAGACTGGCAGGCAGGGGGCACCTGGAGGGGCCTTGCTGCTTCCGACCAGTGGCAGCTCAGGGCTACACATTGCCCGGAGGGAGGAAATGAGAGTGGGTGTGGAGGCCAAGGGCTGCCCCGCCAGTGCTTCAGGGTCTGTGGGAGGACAGCCACTGCCATGTCCTGGCCTTCCCAGTGGCCACATGCCTCCCCTCTGTGGTTCTTTTGTGGTCCCCCGCAAGTCTCAGGAGGAGGTTCACAGACAGGTCCTTCCGTAGGGTGGGTGCTTTACGCCTTTCCTTCTTTTTCAGCTACGGCATCCGGAATCGAGACGAGGTTTCCTTCATCAAAAAGCTGAGGCAAAAGTGAGCCTCCAGACAAGGACAGCTCTCTTCACTGGTGGCTGAGTTTTTTCCCAGCAGCATCAGGTCCTCAAGAAAGGACGCTGTGGTGGCCTCACCCCAGGCATGCCCAACAGGAACTCTCAGCACGAACCTGGGACCGCCCCCGGGACTAGGACGGTTTGAGCCAGCGCTCCCCTCTTTCATGTGCTTGGCCTGAGACTGACCTCTCCCTGGGTCCAAATACCCTAGTGACATGCCAGATCCACAGCCTGACCCTGTGTATAAAATAAACCTATTTGCTTCTTAGTTTGAAAAGTTAAAAGCCGCCGGGCACGGTGGCTCACGCCTGTAATCCCAGCACTTTGGGAAGCCAAGGGGGGTGGCTCACGAGGTCAAGAGATCAAAACCATCCTGGCCAACATGGTGAAACCCCGTCTCTACTGAAAATACAAAAATTAGGCCAGGCACAGTGGCTCATGCCTGTAATCCCAGCACTTTGGGAGGCTGTGGCAGGTGGATCACGAAGTCAGGAGTTGAAGACCAGTCTGGCCAAGATGGTGAAACCCCGTCTCTACTAAAAATACAAAAATTAGCCAAGTGTGGACATGCGTGCCTATAATCTCAGCCACTCAGGAGGCTGAGGCGGGGAACTGCTTGAACCTGGAGGCAGAGGTTGCAGTGAGCCAAGATCACGCCACTGCACTCCAGCCTGGGCAACAGAGCAAGACTCTGTCTCAAAAAAAAAGAAAAAGAAAAAATACAAAAATTAGCCAGGCGTGGTGGCATGTACCTGTGGTCGCAGCTACTTGGGAGGCTGAGGCAGGAGAATTGCTGGAACCTGGGAGGTGGAGGTTGCAGTGAGCAGAGAACATACCACCGCATTCCAGTCTGGCGACAGAACGAGACCCCATCTCAAAAAAAAAAAAAGGTTAAAAGACACAGTACCCTGGGTAGGCAAGACTGAGGCTGCCCCGTCACAGAGGGCAGTTAGTTAAGGGGAAAGAATTGGTATGGGTGAGTCCTACAGTCCAAGATGTCACCACACCACCTAAGCTTTGTGGCCACATCACTCCCCAAACCACGCAACTGTGTAACCGTGATCTCCATAACAAGGAGAAAATAAAAGAGCGGCTTTAGGGTCTGCCTCCTCGAGCTCACAGCAGCAGTGAGCATAGCCCGGCTAGGGGTGAGCCCTCCAGCCTCGGCCTTTAGGTTCGCCTGCAGCAGTGCCTTCAGCAGGCTCCAGGACAGGGAGGTAGTGTGGGGCAGAAATTGGAGCTGCTAAGGGTGGGGGCGGGGTGCTTCCCAGCATGTGGGGAGGGTGTGACAGCACATCCCTAGGTCCTTGTCCCTGCGTGGGAAAGAGGAGCAAGGTGCACGTGCCTGGCTGAAGGGCATGACTAGGAGGTGAAAGAGCCTGTGACTCTACCTCACACTCCGTTCCCTGCCCCAGGGACTTGCGAGTGGGAGGCAGGGGGCCTGCAGGACCTCCCTCCACAGCTCCCAGCCAGAAATGAAGACGGAGAGGAAGCCCTGGTCAGGTTAATGGCAGCTAAAACGCTCCCAGTCCATTTATTGGCCACGTGAAGTGGTCGTCAAGAGGCAAATTAAAAGGTGATCACAGGAAGATGTATAATAAGTGCCCGGCAGTACGAAGGGTTCAACAGAGTGAACAAGGCACACGAGGTCTGTTCAGAAAACAGGCCGGTCCCCTCGTGGAGCAGGTGACTCCCGTGAGCCTGTGAGGCTCAGGGCTGTGGTGTCTGGCTCTGTCCTGCGGGAGCACATGGCCCCTGGAGCCCGCAGCCAGCTCAGTGGAGCTGAGCGTCCAGTTCGTACTTCTCACAGAACTTGTCAGTGAAGGGGATGCAGGTGAGGAACTCACACCACTCGCAGCGGACAGGATAGAAGTAGAAGAGGACCACCAGGCCAGCCAGGAGGCCCAGGAAGACCACCTGAAAGACGATGATCTGGCAGCGTTTCCGGTACAAGTCAAACTTGCCGAAGCTGATGTAGGGCAAGAAGGCGAAGGAGAGGAAGAGGCCGCTGATGAACCCCGAGATGTGGGCAAAGTTGTCGATCCAGGGCAGCAGCCCGAAGGTGAAGAGGAAGAGCACCACAGCCAGCAGCTTGAAGAAGGCACGCCAGGGCCGTGCCAGGATCTGCCAGCTCTGGAAGAGCTCCACAAAAAGGCAGGCCAGGATGCCAAACTGGGAGCCAGCCGGACCCACCTGGAGGATGGTGGGGGCAGCTATAATGCTGTGGGGCTGGGCAGGTCCCCTGGACCCAAGGCCTCATCTTTCTGCCCCCACTTCCCATGGCCTAGAGCATATTGGGGCTGAGGATCCAAATGGAGATGCTCCCTGCTGGGCGCTGCAGAGACACAGACTCCGCACTCCACGTGGACGTGTTCACGGCAAGCTGCAGGTACACACAGGAGGATCCCCACCCGGAGCGCCAGCCTTACCTCTGCTCGATACGGCAGGAAGATGGCACTGGCCAGGTTGCCAGTGACACCACTCAGCAGGTAGATGATGGCTATGCGGTGCCAGCCTGCCAGCTTCTCCAGGTCACGCAGGACGGTCATCTGGAAGCAGATGGACACCAGGCAGTGCAGGATCCTGTGGTCAGTGGCAGGTGGGGGTGGGGAGACATTCAGCAGGGAAGTAACCTCTCTGCCACCCCCAGCCAGCCAATCCTGGGGACCCTGAGACCACCCACGCAGCCCAGTGTCACTTGCCCGGCGTGCAGGAAGAGGGACAGCCACAGGCGGTAGAACTGGTCAGGCACCTCAGGGTTGAGGAAAGGCAGGAGCCCACACACATCATCCATGCAGTGCACCTGTGCAGAGCAGCATGTCAGCACTCACAGCAGCTGGGGGAGGGGAAAGACAGACACCCCGGAGGCCTACCTGAGAGCAGAGCGTGGCCTCCTCATGGAAGTAGCCCCTCATGAAGTCACAGTACTCCCGGGAGGTGATCTCACACCTAGAAGGGCGGGCCAGGGTTGGGAGGCTGCTGCCTTGTGGAGGGCACTGCCGGCATCCAGGGCAAGTTTCAGCCGCACCACACACGTTTGTTAGCCCTGAAGAAGTCCAGACCCCTTCTGACCCCACACCCCTTAGTATACTGGGTTATTTCAGGACTTTTTTTTTTTTTGAGACGGAGTCTCACTCTGTTGCCCAGGCTGGAGTGCAGTGGCACGATCTTGGCTCACTGCAACCTCCACACCTCCCAGGTTCAAGCGATTCTCCTGCCTCAGCCTCCAGAGTAGCTGGGACTACATGCACGCACCACCACACCCGGCTGATGTTTGTATTTTTAGTAGAGACGGAGTTTCATCATACTGGTCGGGCTAGTCTTGAACTCCTGACCTCATGATCCACCCACCTTGGCCTCCCAAAGTGCTGGGATTACGAGCGTGAGCCACTGCACTCAGCTGTTTCAGGATTTGGTTAGGGAGAAGGCGCAGCCCTAGGATGATGCTCTGAGCCCAGAGACCAGCTGCACTCCCGTGCACGCATGCACGCCTACCTGCCCTTGGTGCCGATGCAGCAGGGCCGCCCTGTGATGACACAGTCCATATGCGGATGGTTGGTGTGGTTCCCGGCACTGCTTTTGGTGCAGATCTGGGTCACAAATGGGGATGAGCTGGGTCAGGTCCTTGCCCAGTTTTTGGCCCCACACCATGTGTGGGGGTAGAGGCAAAGGCGGGCTCATAAGGTAGAAAGCAGTGTGGTTTCCTTGACTTTCAGCAGGCCACCACCCTCTGAGTCTCTATCAAACTGGAATAATGTCACTTGACCTTTCAAGTCTCCATCTAGTTCTCTTGATCTACTTGCTCAGAGGGGCAGGTGTTGGTTGATGGACAGGCTGTGCAAAGGCCAGGTGCACAGCATCTGAAAACGTGAGGTGGTCCCATGATGGGAATCGCTGGCATCACCAATGGGTGGGTGTGGCGGGCGCTCTCCCTGCATGACAAGGATGACTCCCTAACAACCCCCCACTGTAGCTCACCGGCCACCTGGTGATGTCTTCTGGCCACTCATGGGGGTCTTCAGAGGAGGGCTCATCACACACCCTGCATGAGCCAAGTAGGTGGTCAGACCCTGCTCGGAGCCCCTAGCATTGGCACCCTTCCAGCCAAGTTGCCAACAACAAGGGGAGCCCCTACACCCTCTGCACCACAGCCCCCAGGAAGGTGTGAAAGAAGGCAGGTAAGAGCACTGCGGCAGGACTGACCTGGGATCCTGGTGGCAGACAGAACCAAACTGTCTCTTGTGGCCCGCAAGCTCTGGGGCACTGGGATGGACGGGCCACTTCACCCACACTGCCAGCGTGGACTGTGGGAGGGGGACACAGGGTCAGGCCCAGCTGGGTCAGGGCAATGAGGGGCGCTCAGTGAGTCAGGAGTCAAAGGCAAAACCACTGAGCTCATCCCTTCGTTGTATGAGTCACCCCCTATGAATTGATACTCTTGAAACGCACAGGCGTGTTGGAAGAGACTTACAAGGAGTTTGACGGTGGCCAGGCGCGGGAGCTCATGCCTGTAATTCCAGCGCTTTGGGAGGCCAAGGTGGGCAGATCACCTGAGGTCAGGAGGTCAAGACCAGCCTGTCCAACATGGAGAAAGCCCGTTTCTACTAAAAATACATAAATTAGCCAGGCGTGTTGGTGCGCGCCTGTCATTCCAGCTACTCGGGAGGCTGAGGCAGGAGAATCACTTGAACCCGGTAGGCGGATGCTGCGGTGAGCCGAGATTGCACCGCTGCACTCCTGCCTGGGCGACAAGAGCGAAACTCCGTCTCAAAAAACAACAAAAAAACCCCAAGGCAATCGACAGCATAATCCCTGTTAGCTGAAAATCAGCATCAATCTCTGTGTCCTACATCGGAACTGGCATGGACTATGGCACCTCCATATAAGATGATGTGATGAAGTTTGGGTGAATCGCCTTTTTAAAACTGCTTAGTGGAAAACAGGGCAATACTACTTACATAAACTTTAAGATACATGCTGGAAGAGTACACTCAAGTCAAACGACCAAATCAGATGGCGGTCTATGGGGCGAGGAGCTGGAGATGGGGGAGGGTGGCGTGGGGACAAGGAGGAATGGATGTGACAGGCACGGCCTTGCACATGGGGAGGCGGGATTGCCAGGAACGACGGCTAGGATCGCTCTACTGAGTCTATTTTAAGTCCGAAGCAAAGAGCCAACTCGGGGCAGGCAGATGGGGTGGGAGTCCTGCTGGGGAAACGCACCGAGCACTCCTCCTCCGAGGTCTGCACGCAGCCCGACCTGTCGTTGCGCACGCAGCACGCCGACTGCTTCTCGCGCTCGCGCGCTGCCCGAATGAAGCTGTGCACCTGCGGGTCCTGGCGCATGCAGGGCGAAAACTTGGCGCCCAGGTGGATGAGGGCCTCCTGCAGGCGAGAGAGACCAACAGCTGCGGTCCCCGCCTCCGGCTCGCAGCTGGCAGCTCCAGCTCCCGCCGCCGCCGGCCCTGCCCCAGCCCCGCCCTCACCGAGCTCGGGCCGATCCAGAAGTTCTCCTGCTGCACGTACTTGACGTTCTCGTAGACCCCGCGGTTCCGCAGCACCTAGGAGGTTGGGGAGCGGCATCAGACCGGCCCACCGTGGGCCCTCTCATCCCAGAGCCGGGCGGGAGGGGGTGCAGAGCCCAGACCCCACTCGTCCGGGCCTGATGAAGGCACAGGGGCTCACCGAGTCCACCGTTTCATGCTGCGAGAAGCCCACGGGGGCGATGCCGTAGATGCACACGGCTAGAATGGTGACGAGCGAGTGCACGAAGGTGAGCCAGTAGGTGAAGAAGGGCCTGCAGGGCGGAGCGTCAGCGGGGCCTCACCCCGACCCGGAGCCCCCACTGTCCCCACGGAGCCTCCATCCCACCCCAGGCCTTGCCTGCCTCGCCTACCTGTGGTCGTCCATGTCCTCAATCTGGCGCTTGACGAAGCTGTCGATGCGCTTGCGGTAGGTGCGGTTGGTGAGCCGCCCCACCATGCCCAGCCCATACGGCCGCTTCTCCCGGGCGAAGAGCTTGCGCACCGGCACCGCGATTCGCTGGCCCCGCCGCGGCCCCGCGGTGCTCACCACCTCCTGTCGGAGCCGCACCTTGGGCTGCGGGGCTGCAGCGCCCTCCTTCTGCTTCCGCCAGCCTCGCTCCAGGGGCCTGGGGGCAGCCGGTGTTCACCTCCCGCGCCCAGCCCCCCACATGCTGCCGTCCCTCCCCAGGGCACCAGGGCACCCTGTCTCTATCCTGGCGAAGACGCTGGGCAAGTCCCCCGGAATTTGCCTCCTCCTTTGCCAGTGAAAGAGCAACACTGGCCGGGCGTGGTGGCTCACGCCTGTAATCCAAGCACTTTGCAGGCCAAAGCGGGTGGATCACCGGAGGTCGGGAGTTCAAGACCAGCCTGACCAACATGGTGAGACCCCGTCTTTAAAAAAATAAAATAAAATAAAAAGAGCAATACTGGGGGATGGCAGGGAGTGGGAACCAGGACACACAGAGTTCTGCCACTCAGCAAGTATCACCTCGGTCACCTCCGCCTCCCCACTGGATTCTGTCCCGCCCCTGGGCTCTAAGATTGCTGTCCCATCCCACAGACAAGCCATGACCCCGAGGCCATGCCCAGCCCTGGGTCTTCCACCCCTGGTGGCCAGTGGGTTCCCAGTCCCTGAGGCTACCCCTTCCATCACCCTCAGAGGTGAATGCCAAGACTCGCCCAGCTGTTCCTGATGGCCGGGGTCTCCCTCTGGCCCCCTTCCCTGCCTGCCTCACTCACAGCATCAGGTGGCTGCGCTCAAGCTCACTGCGATCGAGGGCCCCGCCGGTGAGGTCTGCCTGCTCCGGCGCCTTCTCCCAGTCCTTGAGTGCTGCCTCCGATGGGGACTCGAAAACTTCGTCCGGGTAGGTGGACAGCTCTTCATGGAGGATACCTTCCTGAGCAAACACATGAGGTCAGGGTGGACGCTGGGACGAAGGGAACCGGGGTGATGCCCTGGGCACTCCTTACCCGGGCAAAGAAGGACGTGTCCAGCTCATCAGGGAAATCAGTCGTGTCCTCCTCCAGAAAGCTGGCGGGAGTGAAGCTTCGACGCTGTGCCCGGCGCAAGGTGCCATCCCTAACAGAGCGGCCCTGGGCACGGGGAAGTGAGCATGAGACCCGGCTGCGGGCTCGGCCCCCCGCCCCCACCCTTGGCCCCTGCACCCACTTTCATCAGTGCCGCAGCTGCCCGGAAGCTCATCTTAGCCACCGACTCTCGCTTGCGCCGCCGCGGGAGCCGGTGGAAACCTGAGCGGGAGCTGGAGAAGGAGCAGAGGGAGGCAGCACCTGGCGTGACGGGAGTGTGCGGGGCACTCAGGCCTTCTGCAGTGTCATCTGCCACCCGGAAGGCCCGGCCACGGGCCAGGGGATCTATGATCTGGAGGAGGGGAGGAGATGATGGAGTCAGGACTGGGTCAGCACCATGCAGGCTCCTAGCTCACCCAGGCTTACAGAGGCCTTGCAGTCAGAGAGCGTGACTGCTACTCCTGACTCCTCATGGGCCCCTGGCCAACTGTAGGGGCACCACTCCCACCCCACAGCACCTAGAGGTCCTACCTGGAACGCTCTCCCATCCAGACAATGGCCCCTGGTGCAATCCCAAGACCATGTCCACATCCCTGGAAAGGTATCCCTTGCCAGGGACTCTTTCAGGTGCCTTCACGGGCAGTCTAACTGCCCTTCCAGACTGTAAGCTCCCAAACAGCCTCTTCTTTTTGTTTGTTTTTTTGAGGCAGAGTTTTGTTCTTATTGACCAGGCGGGAGAGCAATGGTGGGATCTCGGCTCACCGCAACCTCCGCCTCCCGGGTTCAAGCGATTCTCCTACCTCAGCCTCCCAAGTAGCTGGGATTACAAGCATGCACCACCACGCCCGGCTAATTTTGTATTTTTAGTAGACATGGGGTTTCTCCATGTTGGTCAGGCTGGTCTCAAACTCCCGACCTCAGGTGATCCAGCCACCTCAGCCTCCCAAAGTGCTGGGATTACAGGCGTGAGCCACTGTGCTCAGCCTGAAGAGCTGCTTCTGCTCAGGCCGGCTGTGTCCGCAGCCCTAGCCCCTGGGAGCAGAAGGAGAGGGGCCTGCAGGAGGCAGCAACAGGCAGGCATACCTTCTGCATTCCCAGCTGGCATGGCCCCACGTAGAGTGGGGGTGGCGTCTCGGTGCTGGTCAGTGACACATTGTCCTGGCTGGGCAGGTCCAGCTCCCGGAGGACCTGGGGCTTCAGCTTCCCGTAGCGCTGGCTGCAGTGACGGATGCTCTTGCGCTGCCATTTCTGGGTGCTGTCACTCTCCTTGCTCACTCCAAACCAGTCAGCGGCCCCCCTGGCATGGCAGGAACTCAGCAAGGAGCAGCCAGATCACCCCTCCCAGGCAGGGGACTTCAGCGGCCCTCCCCAGGGGCAGCACACCCTGCCCCAGGCCTGCAGTCACTCCAGGGGCCAGAGTCTGGGGGGGTGAGGTCTAATGAGAGGATGAGTGGGTTCCAGCCACCCCCTCAACTGTTGGCCAACTCCAAGTTCCCACTAGACCGCAGCTGGCAGGCCCTGCCAAGTTGAGTGCTTCCTAGAGGCCCTCACCCCACCATCCCCGAGGGGCAGTTGAGGGGAGACACTGAGTCCAGAGAGGGAGCTTGGCCCCAGGACACCACAGAACTCAGACAGCAGGTGCTTGCGGGCCCAGGCAAGCTGTCCACAGCACTTGGACATGCAAACAGAAAACACTGCCAGCACCTGCCATTAGGGACCCCAGGGAATAACCAGGTTGGCAGCTCCCAAGGGGCCACATGCCAAGCACATGCCAGAGCAACACACTCATGACCTGTATGAGATACCTGAGCAGGGACCAAGAGAGAGACTGGCGCTGTGGGAGGGCCCTGTGGGCAGCCCAGGGACCCAAGAGGGGTAGCGTGTGGACACGCCCGAAGCGTACTTGTCGGCTGCTAAGAGGCCAGAGCATCCGGGTGGTGGAGACAGAGAAGGACAGAGTGAGGGCCAAAGAGAAGCAAGGGGAGCAGGGGAGTGGGGTGACAACAGTCAGTCTCCACAACAGGAGGAGGGCAAGGGGATGTGGGGACCAAGGAGGGGGAAGCTGAGACAGGAGGGCCCCTTGCCTCATTCCCATCCTCAGTGTACCTGCCTCTGTCCCGCCAGCCCCCAGCTCCCACCCCGTGAAGCAGCTGGGCACTGTCAGTACCTGCGGATGGTCTGTGTGATGGACGTCTGGCGCTGCAGCACCGGCCGCCGGAGCTCATAGTGGGGCGAAGAGATGTGGGCTGTCTCAGCTGGCATACTCACACTCCTCAGGAAAACCTGTCGCCTCAGGGGCTGGGCAACAGGGTCACAGTGAGGGTGGTGGACAGGGGGCACCCACAGCCCCTGCTGGCCTGGGCCTACCTGCAGGAAGCTGGGCTCTTCTGCTGTTGGGGGCGCTGCAGAGGGAATGTCCAGCTTTAGCCAGGGCGGCTTCTTGCGCTGCAGGCTACTCGTGCTGTCCCGGCGGGCCTCACTCATGGTTCCCAGCAGAGCGAGGCAGGCCTGCGGGGCGGGGCGGGGCGTGTTATTCAGTAACGATGATGCTGACAGACTTCTGAAGATTCATTGCGCCCAGACCCCGGAGGAGGGAGAAGCAGCGACAAGCCCACCTGTGGAGCTCGTGTCCCCCACTTACTATGTCCACCTTACTATGTGCTCAGCCCCGACTTGCCCTGAGCCTGGTTTGTTCATCCCAACAGACAGTGCTGGGCACATCCTAGGCCCTCAGCAACGTCGGTCCATGGGACAGCTAACTGAGCACCCAGTATGATCAGGAACTGCTCTAGGTGTTGGAGACACACTGGTGGAGAAACGGGACAAAATCCCTGCCCTCCTGGAGCCTGCAGTCCACACAATGAACTTTTTAAATAAGTGAATGTACTGGTTAAAAGATGCTAAGTATGATGAGGGGGGAAAAGCAAATCAGGGGCCGGGCGCAGTGGCTCACACCTATAACCCCAGCACTTTGGGAGGCCGAGGCGGGTGGATCATCTGAGGTCAGGAGATCGAGACCAGCCTGGCCAACATGGTGAAACCCCGTCTCTACTAAAAATACAAAATCAGCCAGGCATGGTAGCACATGCCTATAATCTCAGTTACGGAAGAGGCTAAGGCAGGAGAATCGCTTGAACCCGGGAGGTGGAGGTTGCAGTGAGCCGAGATCGTATCACTGCACTCCAGCCTGAGCAACAGAGGGAGACGCTGTCTCCAAAAAAAAAAAAAAAAAAAAGCGAATTAGGGTTGCTTGACAGGAGAGACTGAGGCCTCCCTGTGAGGCAACTTATGAGCGAAGGCTTGAAGGAGGGGAGTGAGCACAGCTGGGGTTGCAGGGGTTTCCACACACAGAGAACAGCCAGTGTGAGGTCTCAGGAACATGGGGCTCACCCTAGTCTGTGCCCAGGGCAAATCTCAGGCCTGTCTTACCCAGGCTCACCCTCTTACGCACCAAGACTTCTATTCCAGAGACAAAGTCCTCACTATGCACATGACAGCCTGTAAGGGGTGTGTGATCATCACACTCAGGAAAGAGGGTGGTAGAGCAGCAGCTGGTGGTCCCAGGCTCCTGTTCACAGATGACTTGCCAGAACCACCTGGGTGCAGACACCAGAGTGACCACCAGGTGGCGAAACGTGCCCAGAAACAGCAGTGAGGCAGCTGGGTGCTGGGGCTGCGGGGCACTGCATGGTTGGCTCTACCCTGAGCATCCCGCCCCAGCCCCAAACCTATCACCAAGGCACAAGGCAAGGGCCCAGGGGAAAGCTGACAGGCCAGGCTTCGATTCTGGCCACCACTGCCTGGCCATGTGACTGTGACTCTATTTCCCCCTTACACCTTCCTGGAAGACCTGCAGCTGCCCCCAACCCAGGGGGACCACACGGGGATCAGACAGCAGAGATCCAAATTGAGAAAGGCCCCTGAGCACGCCATTGAACAGACAGTTGTGGGGGGCTGGCCAGAGCTTCCCAAAGCCATTTTAGACAGAAAACCCCAAATTCCTCCACCTCTTTTTTTTTTTTTTTAAGACAGGGTTTCACCATGTTGGTCAGGCTGGTCTTGAACTCCCGACCTCAGGTGATCCACCCGCGTTGGCCTCCTCTGCCTCTTTAAAGAGCTGCAGCCCCTGAGCTGCAGGCTCTGCAACCCACCCACTAAGGCCCCAAAAACGGCTTTCACACATGGGAGTCCCTCTCAACTGCTTGGAGGAAAGCCCCACCTATGCTGTGCAAATAGGGAAACAAATAGGGAACACAAGCTTGCCTTGCTCAAGGTCATATATGGAGGGCAGCACAGGATGCTGCTCACAGCTCCTAACGATCGTTGCCAACCAGCGACGGGCCCGGGACGATGCACACGGCTTCCTCCGACCCTGTACCGCCAGGGAAAGGTTGGGAATGCTGCTCACAGCCCCTACTGGTCCCACATGGACCAGAACAGACACAGGTGGAAGAGGGTCCTTCAGGGATGCCTTCTGCTGGCTCTTACCCCACCCCTCACACTTCAGCCCCTTCTCTGAGCTGACTGTGCAGTTCAGTTCCCAGGTGAGAGATGGGGGAAAGCGTTGGGAAGCTCCCCATGCATGATGCCCAGGGGTTGTTCCATCCACAAGGCCCCCTAAAGCTGAGTTCCTCTCCCTGGCTCTCACTTGGCCTAGAATCAGGTGCAAGGGCCAAGGGCAGCAGCTGCCTCCACATCTCTAGGAATCCCTCCTGGGCCCCTGGCCTATGGAGACCCCCAGAGTGCCACAGGGTCAGACAGGAAGGCGTCCTGATGAGAACTGAGTGGGTCAAGGTCCCTCTGGGAGACCACTCTGCATCTGAATTGTGGCGCAAACCCAGCCCAGACCTGCGTGTCCCGGATACAGCCCAGCCACAGCATCAAGGAGTCACAGCTCGATTTCCGGATCATCCCCAAGCTCTCCCTCTACCAAGCACACGGATAGCAGTACAATCACCCTGCTGGTGAGGAAGAGCCAGGAGGGCTGCCTCTCAGTCTCAGACTCTGAGGGTGCAATTTCAGACCATGTCAGGTACATTGGGAAGCCAGGTGGTGCTCGGGAAGGGGCTTCCAGAACCCACAGTGCTGGGACAGCATCCTGAGTACACTCCCAGCGTGTTCTCACCCAGAACATGGACGAATGTTCCCAGTGACGCCATTATGGGGCTAGAGAGGGGCTGGGCCCAGAGCAGAGACTGGGGCCACTGCCAGGAACCAGCAGGCTGAATCCAGGGGCCATCCTCTCCAGGAGTCTCCACCTGTGCCCAGCAGCACTAGGCAGCACCCGGCTGGCTCTTCACTCAGGAGTGTGGCGACCTTTACCAACAGAGACCTTTGCCAGCTGATCAGCTCACACACATCCATGATTTCCGTGGCTCCTCACCGCTGACTCCCTCCCCTCAGAGCCTGCACGTGTGCCCTGCACACCCTCCCACGTGTTCGAGAACCTGCAGCCTCAGGCTGCCCCACTCCCCGAAGGTGGTCTTGGCCTGGATTCCCAGACACAGCACACAGCAAGGGAGTTCATTCACACGCGATGGGCCACTGCCCCGTCACTGCTGGCTCCACAGTGCTCAGGAAGGGCCTGCTCTGAAGCCACGGCTGGGTGAACACTGATTGCTGCAGAACCCAGGCCACTGGGTCCGTATCTAGGGTAATGAAGGATTACTCGAGATGACCCCTTGACCAGGTCTGGGAAGAGGAGCGGTCTGGCATGAGCAGGTGCAAACAGGAACAGTTAGAAGGTGAGAAGAGCTGAGCGCTGCGAGCGTGTACGGGTACCTGACCTCCCCAGCACGTCTCAGCCCGGGGCCCAAAGTCGGCCCCAGCAAACAGCAGAGTGCTCAGCGCGTGAGGGAGGCACCAGCTGCCGTGCCTGTACATGCACTTCTCCTGGGGCTCCCCATCTCCACAAAAACCCCTCCTGTGCTAGCAGTGCAGCCAGAGGGGGCCAGAGAACCCACACAGTTCTAGGTCCTGCAGGTGGGCAGAGGACTCCCCCTGCTCCCAGTGCTGGGTGTCCTGGTCCACCCCACCCCTGTGTGCCTAGATCCCCATCTGGGCCTCAAGTGGGTGGGATTCACAAAGGAAGAGCCAGAGTAGGCGTGGGGAGGGGCAGGCCCAGGCTGGACAAAGAGCCTGGCCAGGGAGCGGCACATTGCCCTCCCAGAGACAGTGGCTCAGTGTCCAAGCCTTCCCCAGGCGCACAGTGGGCTCTTGTTCCCAGAAAGCCCCTCGGGGGGATCCCAACAGTGTCTCCCTGCCGCTGGCCCCTCCGTATAGGGGGAAACTGTGGTCCATGGAGGGCCTGACTGCTTGGGGTCACATAGCATCTGAGTCACTGCAGTAGCATCACAGCTGCCAGCCCAGGCCCAGCCCCATCAGGGACACCCAAAGCCGCATCGCGTCCTAGGACCAGCTCGGGGACCGGGGCAGGGCTCTCGATGAGGCTGAGGGCGAGGAGGGTGAAGGGAGCCACTGGCCTCATGCACGCTGGAGTCCACTCTGGCTGCCTTCGGAGCCTGGTGTGAGGGATGCTGGAGAGTCCTGTGGACTCTGGTTTCCGCTCTGGGGATGTCTGCGGACCCATCAAGCTGGCCCCGTGCACGGTTGCAGGGAGAGCCAAAGAGCAGGAGCCGGTGCAGGGAGACCACTGCTGACGCTCAGGCCCGTGTCTCCACCACCTACACCCCAAGCAAGCCTCAGCTTTCCCAAATGGAAATCAGGGGTCACAGCAGGGCCTGGCACGACAGGCGGTGGCTGACTCCACCACAGTGTCTGGTGCTGCCTGTGGGCACTGCGTGCTCTCTGGAGGGCAGGAGCTGGGATGTGAAAGGGTCCTAGAGCATATGCAACAAGAGGGCAGCCCCGGGGACACCTGGGGACGGGACCCTTCAAAGGTGTCAAGTTCGGGAAGAGACTACAGTGAAGCTCTGGCCAGTGCAGAGCTGCAGCCTCAGGTGTGAGCAGCAACCACCTCCGTGCTCAGGCCTGCCCTGCACACTCACAGGACCACGCTGGCCGCAGAGGGGACTGCCAAACCCAGGGCCAGAACCATCAGGCCTGGGCTCTGCTCCTCCCAGGGAACTGCCTGCTGAGAGGTCAGCTGGAGCAAGGGGCCTCACCCCAGGACACCTGCCCAGACGTGTCCTCAGCTCACCCGAGCCTCGTCCCCAGGGGAGGTGGCTCCTCCAGAATCCCCACCCACACGCTGGTCTCTGACTCGTCTTCTGCTTGGCTTCTAATCTGAAGCCCAATCCTAGATCTGCCTTGAGAAGGGAAAGTCACCAGCTGTCTGGCAGCCCAGCATCAGCTCCTCCAGCCTGATGAAGGGAAAGTCACCTGGCCTGTCTCTGTGCCTTGTCTGTTAATGGCATCGTGCCGACAGTGACATTTGCTAGGCTCTTGGCAAACCCTCCCAGTAGAGCCTCTATTTCTCTGTGGAAGAAATGAGGTTCAGGATGGAGCAAGGCAGGCCTGAGACCTTTGCAGGGTCCTCTCCAGGTCCCCAGCAGGACACACTGGTTCCCTGCCTCCCCTCATCATCCCAGGCAAGTAGACAAAACAAGAGGTTTCCTACCGGCCACCTGGAAGAGAAGACGCCCTAGGGCCTGGAGACACAGGAATCCCTGATGCTACTAACATTCCGGGCCCTGACCTGGGAGAGCAGTGCACAGGGAGGTAAAGGGGCCGGCAATGGGGAGGGGCGGGGGACTGCCCCACAGCTCAGCTAGCAAATGTGACACAGGGGTCAGCAGAGCCAAATCCCTGCCTCAGCTGGGTCCAACAGGGGCTGACATGGCAGACACACCTGAGAGCCAGGGGACACCAAGGGCCGGTCAGGGGACCTGTCCAGGCCGCACAGTCAGAGAGGGGACGGCAGCAAGGGCTTAGCTGCACCAGATTCTCTGTGTAAGCTGCCTGGTAAGCTGGTCACCTCTAGTCCCCAGTCTGGAGTCTAGCTGGGTCCCAGGAGTTAGATGAAAGCACCCTCTCCAGGCTGGAGGTGGGAGAGGCCCACACCCCATGCACACGTCTGGCCAGAGGACAGATGGGCAGCCCAGTTACCAGCCAGAGCCCTCCGGAGGTGTCCCTGACTGACCCTATGCACATGCTCCCTGGTGCCCAGGCACCCTTGGGCTCAGTAACCCCACAACCCCCTCCCGGGACCCACCAGCCGCAGGACAGGACTGGACCAAGTCAGAGCAGAAATGGCTTCAGTCCTCAGCAGCTGGCTCACCTTCCTCAAACCAGATCCTGACTCATCACATTGGTCTGTCTAACCCCCGGGAGGGGGTCCTCCGTATCCATCTTACAGATAAGGAAACTGAGGCTCAGAGAAGCCCGCCACTGCCTAAGGTCCCAGAGCCTCTAAGGGAGTTCAAAGCCTTGGGCCAGGTCTGCCCAGGAGCTGTGGTGGAAGGGACCCTGTCTGCCTGCGCCAGCTGCCCCTGGCTGCAGACCCCAAAGGACAAGGCAGAACACCTGGGTTGTTCAGCCTCGTGGCTGTGGAGGGCTGTCAGACCCTCTAAGACCCCATGCCACCTGCTCTATCAGGGGCATCTCAGTTGAAGGAGGAAGGAGTCACCCCCAAAATCATCCAACTCAAAAAACAGGCAGGAGCCAAAGAATTCAATCATTGGGCAAAATGTGATCCTGGCACAGACACTGAGGTGGGGGAACTGGAGCCAGTGTGGGGGAGGCCCTCACAGCCAAGAGCAACTAGGGGTGCCCTGGGCAGGGACTGTAGCTGGGAAGATCCTGAAAAACAGGGGAGACCTGGGTGACTCCCCCTGAACCAAGAGCCAGTTCATGAGGGGTGCTGATTGAGGGATGACAGCAATCCCCTACCCTGCTCCGGGGGCCTGTTTGGGCAGTGAAGGCTGCTGGGAAGGGCTGGGAAAGGGTCTGAGGCCCAGTGCCTGCAATCTGAGACCACCAGACTCCCATGTACCCCATTTGCCACTGCCCCTTTCTCAGGAAAAGGCACCCAGCTTGCCCAGAATGACCCCAGGTTGGCTTGGCCTCAGGGACCCCTTGAGCCCCAGCTAGCTGCTTGGTTCCTGGCTTCCACCCACCCTTGGGGTGGGGGCAAGGGGGCTGAGGTTGGCCCCTTTGGTTGGCTCCACAGGGGCGGGAGAACCCAGCCTGGGACTGCCCAGGCATCTGGCTGGGTCAAACCTGAAAAGCCAGTTTCATCCTTGAATCTTCTCCCGGTCTCCAACAGGAAGTCCCGTTGGGGGGGGGGTTTCCCAAGATAGGAGTAGGGCCTCAAGAACTAGACCCCACCCACCCAGACAGACACACACATCCACAGTCTCAAGCTGCAGGCACAGAAGAAGGAACCCTGGTCAGGACCGTCTAGGCTGGGAGCAGGCCTTGGGGGGCCAGGGAAGATTCCCCACCCATTCCCGACCCAGCCCCACAAACACGCCCCCAGCATGACAGCCACCCGCCTGCCAGTGTCCTGAGCACCTGGGGTCTGGCTGTCACCCCAGCTGGGAGAAGGCCTGTCTCTGCTGGCCTCTGGCACAGAGTGAGAGTCTGTCTTTGGGAGTCGCTCCTAGCCCACCCTGGAGTTTCCATGTTTACAGATGGGGGAGTCAGTGACCTGGGGCAGAAGGTGGAGTCGATCCCCCACCCCCAGCTCCACTGCTCTGGCTATCCCCGTCGGTGAGGGCAGCTGGGACAGGGACGATCCCGCCCTGAGCTGGAGTTTCGACTTGGAGACACCACCCACCGGTGTTGGCCGGGAAGGAAAATGTAGTGGGGGTGGGAGCTCAGAGGAGCCTGGGGCGCCCCTGGACTCAGCCTCTCGCTCCTGGGACCCTCAGCTGCCGGGCGGAGGCTGGAGCCGAGCTGTCCGGCCCGGCCAGGCCGCTGGGACTGCTAATCCGGCCACGGGCTATTTTTGCGGCGCTCCGGGATAGGAATCCGGGGCTGGGCCGCCTCCGCGGGTGACTCGGGAAACTCCGGGAAGAAAAGTCCTGCCGCCCCAGCAGGGCTCGCCGCGATCCCTCCCCAGCCCTGGCCCGGCGCCGACACGGCCCCGGCCGCTCAGAGCAGCTCCGGCCACCGGGTGCTGAGGACGCGCCCCGCGTTTGACGGACGCAGCCCCGGAACCCGCCAGCCCGCGGATCCCTGCGCTCCCGGCCGCGCTCACTCACCGCCGCCGGGGGTCCTTGGGGGGTCCGGAGGGCACCGGGGAGGAGGGGCTGCCGCTGCTGGCCGGGAGGGCGCCCGCGCCGAGTCCCCACCCGCCCGGGAATGCCATGGAGCGAGGGGCGTGCGCGCCGGGGGCGGGCCCGGCCGGAGGGGGCGGCCGCGCTGACTCAGGGCTCAGGAATGCACGCCGCCCGCCTGCCCGGCTCCAGTCACCTCCTCCGGGAAGGCCGCTGGGCTCCGCTCTCCCCAGCGTCCGCTCGCGAGGCAGGACACCTGTGGCTGAGGTCTTGAGCGCCTCGGGCGGACGGAGGGCCTGGTGGGAGCTGGTGGCAGCATCAGCGATGGGCTGCTCCGCCTCTCCCTGGCTCCCGATTGAGGCCTGACCTGTCCTGACCTGATTTGTGCTGAGAAGAGGGGGAGTAAGGAGAGAGGGCAGGTGGGGGTAGAGGGTGGAGGATGGGTGGGTATCCCTGGCTCCCCGAAACCGGACCTCCTCCAGAGGCCCACACTCATGAGTCCTGTATCCCAGTCACCCGGTCCCACACGTGAGCACTCACATTCCCTCACACACATACCTGTGCACACACCACTGATCACTCACACACGCCCCACATTCATTCACTTCACGCATTCATTTGCTCACCCAAGCACACACTCACATGCACCCACCTACTCATGTACGTCTTTCATGGGTATGTACTCATGCCACTCACACATGTACACACACAATTGTACACTGATGCACACATTCAGTTCAGAACCAGAGCAACTGCCCGTTCCCGGGCCCTGTGCCCCCACCCCCAGAAGCCCTGCCCCCCAGCAGGCACTCAGGCCAGGCTGCACTGACCCCACCTGAAGCCGCTGAGCAGAGGCAGCACCATGTCTGCTGTCCACTCTGGGCTCTTCTCACCGTCTCAGAGCTCAGCCACCACCCTGGGGTGGGCTCATATCCCCGCAGTCTCTGGGCTGGACTCAAAATGGCCCTCTGCTTTCAGCTGCGGCTGCTGTTGGGAGTTTCCCAGCATTTGCCTTCTGACAGTGGGTGGGCTGACCAGGGGGGGGGACAGGGGTGCCAAAAGCAGAGTACAGGCAGGGCTGTCCAGGAGCTCTGAGTGGGGAGGGGGCCGAGGCTTGTTCTGGATAGAGGATGCAGGGATCCCTTCTTCCCATGGGTCCATAAGGATCCCTCTAGAGAGTGGTCCCTCAGGCCTCGGAAAAATATATCTTCAGGCCCTGTGCTGGTCACAAGGCTGCTGCGGCTTCAGTGCCATCCTCTGGGCCTGGGAGGCACCAGCCCTCTCCAAACTGAGCTGTTGCACCCAGTGCCCGACACAGACAATGGCCTGGTGCTGGGCTACACAGAAAAGAAAGGTGACAATATGAACTAAAAGTGCTGGTACACTTACCGGTAGATCCCACAGCCTGGGTAAGAATCCTCTGCCCATAGCCTTGTCCACACCATGAGATAAGGCGGTACCTGCACATAATGGGCCCTCTCTGAACACAAGCAATATTAACATCCTACCCCTGTAGAAGGAGACAATGAAAGCTTTGGAGGGGGTGGAGAGGAACTCCACTGGGGGGATGACTGCCCATGCATCAGGGACGCCGGGTGAAAGGGAGCCTGCCCCTATGCCAACACCCAGGGCCCCGGTAGCCTGCACGTGCCACCTCACCCATGCCAGGCTCACAGCCAGAGACAGGACAGTCTCCGTGCCTAGCATTCTTGACCCCTGCCAGGGATAAGCAAGCCCTACCAGGCCTGGATGCCCAGACAAGGCTGGCAGGGCCAGCTAGCACGTCCTCTCTGGAAGGCTGGGGCCTAGGCTTGCCTCCAAGGCATGCCACAGCTGGACATCTGGTGTCAGGTCTCCTTCTGCAGTGGACGCTGTCAGGCTCCACCCAGACCTGCTCCAAGACCCAGACACTCATCACCAGCTGCCAGGAGCACCAGCCTCAGCTGGCTCAGAGCTGAAACACCCCCCACCGAGGAGTTGCCTTCAGTGGAAAGCATGCCCCAGTCTGCCCCTGCAGGCAAATCCCCACCTCAGAGCCTGTGTCCAGGAATCCCCAGGCTCTCAGTCCACTCTGGCCCCGTGAGTGAGAAAAATTAGCACTGAGACAAAGGATCTTTTAGCAACACAATTTTTACTTCCTTGACTGCGGGAAGTGGCACCATGGCTACCAGAAGTACCCATCCTGTAGTCCAGGAGGTAAAAACTGCGTTGCTGAGAGATCCTTTTTCTCGGTGCTAATTTTTCCTTGTGGCACCAAGCATCTATTTCCAACATCTATTTCCAACAAGAAGGATGACCAGAGGGGGGTCGATATACATGTGCTCAGGACTGACTGAACCCAGTCCACATGGACGAGTCTGTGGACCTCACGCCAGGACACAAGGGAACAGGAGCCCTGACGAGTAAGAGGAGTTCCCAACAGCTACTCCAAAATCCTCAGCTCAGTTTCCAGGCCACAGGTAACCACCCCAAGGGGTCAGACCCTGGGCTTTGGAGAGTCCCTGGAAGGATGAGAAGAAACTGCTCCCGCCTGGGGAGCAGAGCTGCAGGGATGGGGCCATGACCAGCTCCTGGCTATTTGGGGAAGAGGCAGAAGTGGGCCAGGCCAGCCAGTGGCCTGAAGTCACAGGCTATTTCTGAGGCAGCTGCCCCCTCCCCACATCCCAGGGTTTAGCAAGGGGTTCCCATAAGCACCTGGGCCCAGAACCCAGCAGCACTGGCAGCACAGCCCCAGGCAGGGAGGATGCAGATCACACCCCCCACTTCAGCCTGCCCAGGGGCTGCCTTCTCTGCCCAAGGAAGCTTTGACCCTCCAGGGCTTGCTGGACACAGAGGGCCCCAGAGACCAGTGAAGAGGCCAGCAGCCATCCTGCTGGGAAGCGGCCAGCTCACGGCTGTGTAGAGGAGCCCAAGGCCTCTGACCTGACACCCGCTTCAACAGCTGTCAGCAACCCCCCCTCCATCAGAGAGAGACGGAGTTAGTGTGCTGGGTACATTAGGGCCGTGAGGCTGATACTAGAATCCTGGCCTCTGTAGCCGATAAAGCCACATCTCTCAAGGACTTGCTTATAAAGACTCCAGTGACTGACTGATAGCCACACCTCCTACAGCTAGAGGCAGCTCCAGCCCCTCCACAGCCTGTGGCCTGTTGTGGAGGCGGGGGACAGGGCTACTCACTGGAGTACCAATACCAGCCTTGATTTCCTTGACTCCTTTTTTTTTTTTTTTTGAGATGGAGTCTCCCTCTGTCACCCATGCTAGAGTGCAGTGGCGCGATCTCAGCTCAATGCAACCTCTACCTCCCGGGTTCAAGCGATTCCCCTGCCTCAGCCTCCCGAGTAACGAGGATTGCAGCCATGTGCCACCAAGCCCAGCTAGTTTTTTGTGTTTTTAGTGGAGATGGGAGTTTCACCATGTTGGCCACGCTGGTCTCGAACTCATGACTTCAGGTGATTCGCACCCCGCCCTCGGCCTCCCAAAGTGCTGGGATACAGGTGTGAGCCACCATGCCCAGCCTTTCTTCCCCTTCCCATCCCACATGGAGTCTTACTGTGTCACCCAGGCTGAAGTGCAGTGGTACAATCGTGGCTCACTGCAACCTCTACCTCCTGGGTTCAAGCAATTCTCCTGCCTCAGCCTTCCAAGTAGCTGGGATTTACAGGCACATGCCACCATGCCTAGCTGATTTTTGTATTCTTGTAGAGACATGCATTCACCATGTTGGCCAGGCTGGTCTTGAACTCTTGACCTCACGATCCACTTGCCTCAGCCTCCCAAAGTGCCAGGGTTACAGGCATGAGCCACTGTGCCCGGCCCTGCTTTGACTCCTTTCAAAACCTTAAGGGTGTCCTCATCTCCATCTTCAACTGATACCCTTGACTGCTCCAACAAGCCTATTCCAGCACAGCACTGGGGCAAAATGGGAACAGAGGAGGCCCCAGGCCCCCTCTTCTCACCTGGCACCACCTGCTCTTGCCACGGACCAGCCTGCCAGCCCACTCTGCAGGCCACAGTTGGAACGCTCATCCCACTACTTCCAGCCTGCGGTGGGAGCTTTAGACCACAAACCAGGAAGTGGGGGGGCACCCAGAGATTGCACAAGCCCCAGCACTCAGGCCAGAACATCTGGAGAAGTTGGTTGCTGGCGCCCTGGCGCCGCCCCTCCTCCTCCTGGGGCAGGGGCCTGTCTGCCCTCTGAGTCTCTTTCCTCATCAGAAATGGCAGGACAAAAACACGCCTCTGGGAGCCTCTGGACTCCCCAAGATTTCTACAAGGATCATGTATCACTTGTAAAATCAGAATAAATATAAGTACAAAGCAATACCCACTCTGTCCCTGCCCATCAAGAAGATAAAGGCTCAACTGGGGCCTCAGTTTCCCTGCTAGACTGAGAGTGAGCACTGGGGGGGATGGGGGGCTGTTCCCACAGGAAGGAGAGAGGCATTGTTTGGGCTGCATAGCTGCAGGGGATAAGCAGGGAGGGTGTGGGATCACATCCAGGCCTGCTTTATAAACATGGATTTATGACACATTGTCCCCCCACCCCCGGAAGCAGTGCACCGGGCTACAAACAGCTGGTGGCTTCCAGCAGGCGGCTGATGGCCCCTCCCTCCCCAGGAAGTTCTGGCTGGGGCCCATGGCAGTGGGACGGCTGGTCAGAGGAGGAGGCGCAGTTGGAGACCAGGGTCCTGCCCTGTTAGCCTTTCTGTAGGACCAGATGTCACACTCATCTGAGGGCTTCAGACACATGGCTGGTGCACCTGCCCTGCGGTGTGTCTGTCCTGCCCAGCGTCTCCCAGCTGACACTGCCAGATGCCCAGCCGCTCTTCAAGGCCTTTTCAGATGCCCCTTTCCAGGACCAGGGTCACAGATATCAAAGACAGCTCAGGAAAAGCCCCTCAAGGGTTTTTACACGGCAGAGGTGGGTTGTGGGGTGGGATTGTGCCTGCCACAGGGGATGGGCCTGCAGATCCAGATAAACCCTCAAGCAGCTAGAAGTTGGGGAGGGCTCTGCTGGGTGCTGGGGCTGCCATGAGCCATGGGAGCCAGCAGTGTGCCCAGCCCCCTCAGGGCCCGTCCCCTAGGCCCTTCCTTCCACTGCACCAAGCACCGTCCCTGCCCCTCCCTAGGGGCATGCATCTGACTTGAGAGGTTACAGGAGCAGCAGGCGCTGGGCCGTTGGGGAGGCATCAGAAGCACAGGGCGGCTGCGCACTGCCAGGCCGTGTTCAGCCCTGGTCTGGCCTCACTCAGCCTCTAGAGGAGGCTGGCTGCACGCCAGCAGGCACAACCCAGAACGTGGGCGAGCTCGCTTCAGCATCCTTGAAAGGAAAGAGGGATGGGGGCTCCACCGCAGAGACAGAACCCGCGCCGCTCCCTCCTTCCTTCCTCCCACCAGTCTGTGACGACCCCGGCCCAAGGGCGGGGGCTTCCGGACAGGCCTGGCGTCCACTTCCTGGATAAGGACTCCTTGGCGCACTCCGACCACAGCCGGGGTGGCCTCCCAGGCGCGCACTCCGCAGACAGCCCACCGGAAAACACGTCTGCGGCCTGCCCCTCCCCCGAGGCACGACCACGCCGCCCGGGCCGCTCGAGGACCCAGTCAGGCTCACAAGGGACCTGTTCTCTCGGTAGTGCGACCACCGGCTGGCGGAGTGGGCTCTGCGGCCGCGGGGCAACCAGGGCGCAGGCGAGGGCGGGGACCCAGTCACTGGGGCACAGCGGGGGGCTCGCCGCACCCCCGGCTGCCCCTTGCCCGCTCTCGCTCCGCAGGGACCGCATCAGGCCCGGGCGTCGGTCCAGAACTGACAGGCGGCTCTGAGAAGATCCGCCCCGCCCCGCCCCGGGGGCGCAGCCCGTTTCCGGCGCTCGCTGCCCCTCCCTTCCCGGCTTCCGTCCCCTTCCGCGCAGGCGCCGGCTCCCTCCGGGCCCCAGCGCTGCTTCCGGGGTCAGCGGCTGCGGGCATCCGCGCCGGCGTCCGAGACCCACGAAGCCCCGGCCCAAGCCGCCGGATGCCCGCGCGCAGCGGGGCCCAGGTGAGCGCGCTCCTCGGACGCACCGCGGAGCAGACGGCCCACCCCAAGGCGCAGCAGTGAGCGCGGCCTCCGGACCCGGAGAGCCTGGGACGGGCGCCCCCGGGATTCAAGGCAGAGCCAGAGCGTGCCAGGGCGGGCCGAGGGCCAAGATCGGACCGAGAGCAGGGGCCGCAGCGCCCGGGGGCTGGGCCCAACTGAGGAGACGGTCACGTGAGCGTCCGTTCCAGGCCGACATTAACGTCAGCACTCCCGTTAGAAATACTGCATCTCTCCCATGCCAGGAGGACTCGGGTGCTCCTTAAGACGAACCCTCCGGGTGCTGCCAGGCCGGCGCTCACCCTCCGCCCCCGGAACAGCTGAGGATGTGTGGTCAGGCTCCCTTGCCTAGGGGGAGGCCACAGGTGGGAGGCTGGTGGCCTGCTGGGTCTCAGCAGACCCTCCTGGTCCCTCAGGAGACTTTACCTTTGCCCCACTTGCTCGTTATCCAACCTGGGCCATGCAGCAGACGACAGTTAGGGACCCTGAGCACATGGGATGGGGCCAGGCCAGCGGTCACCCCAGTACTCACCCCTCCCTGTGTTTCAGGCCTTGGGGGCCATTCCAGGGGATCTGGGGCAGTGGGATCCCTGCTAGGGCCCCGCCAAGGTTCTGGCTGTGTTTTGAATTCCTGGTCAGGGTTGGATGAAAGGGCAGGGTTCCAGAAACCAGCTCAGACGTTTGCTTGGGGCCTGCACTATGCGTGGGAATCAGAGGGCACCCGCCCCGCTGTCCCAGGCTCAGGCCCCCATCTGTTCCCCAGATTATGCAGCCCCAGTCCCCCACGCTGTGCACCCCCCACGTATGTGGGGCAGAGCTGCCACCCTACTACCAGCAGCAGCCATCCATCCTCAGATGTGACCACTTCCTGAGGCCTCCAGTGTGTTGAGGTGGCACTGTGTGTGTGTCATAACAACCCACAGGGCAGTCACCACTGCTTTGCAGGTGAAGAAACTGAGGCAGAGGGTCAAATCCAGTCCCTGCGCTCCCGAGCCTGACCTCACCACACAGCTGTCTGTTCTCTCCTATTCCGATGCTTACATTTTTTTCCCCATTACAGTGTTCCCGAAGGACGGGGCAAAAAAAGCAACTAGACAAAGCGGAGCGGCCACAGAGCGCATCCTGTGCAGCCCAGGCACCTTGCCCCAAGGAGCCCTGCTTGGGACCACCCACCACCCTGGGCCCACACCGCAGCATCTATTTCTCAAGCCCAAAGGGCCACCTTACTCGACTGGGGTCGGAGTTTTTCGACCAGCCGGCAGTCACCCTGGCCCAGGCGTTTCTGGGACAGGTAATGTAAATTTCTGGTCTCTCCTCAAGTGCCAGTCGCTGCAGTTGTCCCTGAACTGCTGCCTGCTGGGCTTGGCCCTTGGTTAGTCCTCCTCGTCCATGCAGTTAGCTGCTTTGCTCACACTGGTCCCTGGATAGCTTCATCTCAGTTGCCTGAGATCATCTGGGAAGAATGTGGAGATTCTCAGTGCCGCCTGCCCAGGGTGGAGCAGGGGTACCACTGTCTACCCCCCGGCTCCGGGCATCTAGGGCAGGAGCACTTGCACTGTTAGCCTTCCTCACCGGGAATCCACCTCACAATCTTTCCACACATGGGAACTGTGGCTGTGGCCAGTGCTGGGCTGCCCCTTCCCTCTGCAGTGGCACACAATGCAGTGCTGGCTTCCCAGGGACCCTGCAGCTCAGTGTAGGTCCAGGGTCTGGGATCTGCCAATCAGACTTGGAGTAAGAAGCAGGGACTGCCCAGGGCCCACCCTGGTGGGGCCTACGGTGCAGACTGTCCCCACAAGCTAGTGCTCACACAGCCATGGCGTCTTGACTGGATCTGTTGGCAGCACCGTCTGGGTGTTTTTCCTGGATGTAAAAGCTCCAGGCCTGCCTTTCTGGTTCTTCAGGGGCTCCAAGGCCTTCCCTTTGTCCTTCAGTGAGCCTACTTTTAGGTTAAAATCACCAAGAGAAATACCAGTGCCAGGAATTGGGTGTTAAAGGAGCAGAGCCTAGACCTTGTGGAGAACAGACAACATTCTGTCCCCACGAGGATCCTTCTAAAAACACCTTAAGTAATGGGCATTTGTGATACAACAAAACGTCACATGTGGCAGGTACATCCCAGGATCAGGGTGAGGGCCCAGGGTGGTATCAGGGGCCACAATACATTTGTCTGTACTCGGCATCCTTGGCAGGCCACAGTCATGCCCACTTGAGCCCACTGATGGACAAGATGATGTCCAGCAGAGAAGAGGGTGTGTCGCCCTGTGTGTCCCTTGGATCAGGGACAGCCCTCTCCATAACCTCCCAGCAGCTGCCTTTGCAGAGCCCTCAACCAGGCTTGGGTCATGCACTCATCCCTAAAAGGGTCACTGCAGTGAGCTGTGAAAACCCAGGCCACTTTCTGGGCTAAGGAGGGTGTGGTCTCTCCCAGGAGGCTCCACCAGCAAGGAATAGGGGTTTGTGTGTTTGTAATGGCATGGGGAGGGGTGAGAGGCCCCAGTATCTGCCATTGGTGGAAATGGTATCAGAGTGAAATCCAAATCACAAATTTGGGATGGAAAAGGGAGCAGAAAAGGGCTGTGGGAAGCTTCTCTCCAGAAGGGTAGTGGGGCCCCACAGTGTGCCCATGGAGGCACTGGAGTGTGCAGAGTGAGTCGCTGGAGAGGCATTCCCTCTAAGCTCCAGGGAAGATGGGACAGGGCCACCTGTTCTGCCCTGGACACGGTTTGGCCAAGCCTGGACTTTTCACTTCTGTCCTCATGGCTTTGGATGCCAAAGGATTTCTGGGCTTCCAGCACAGGCACTGACCCCCTTCTTCCCTCCACCCTATCTCCAGGAAGGCCTCAGTGCTCCCCCAGCGAGCATCTAAGCCCCAGTGCCCCTCCTCCCCAACTGGTGATACTGACCATGGCACCACAAGGCTTCCTGGGCTGAGGTGAAGATGGCCTGGCTGTCCAGCTGTCCCCTCTGGCCTAAAAACAAGACAGGTGCTGGGGATGTGGCTGGTCCCCAGTGCTCTGCTGTGAGCTCTGATAGAGTCAGGCCTGGGGCTCCAAGCAGAGCACTGGGCACAACTGCTGGCCATCACCAGGACTGGGGACAGCTGGGCCTATTGCTCAGAAAGGCCTTAGAGCCGGAGGGTGGGATCTGAGTATGAGGGTCCTTTCTGGCCACCTCAGCATCCCAGGTTTAGGGGACTTCGCAGGCTCTGGGATTTCCCAGGCAGCTGGTATGGGGACATTCTTGAGGTCCTGTGCCTTCCGTGATGCCTGGCCTCATGCTAGATGCTCAAGGGTACTTGGGAAAGGAGGAAGCTGGGGAATGGAGGGCCCTGCTGAGAGGACTTGAAGATCGACCTGCAAGGTGAATCCACGCTGCTGGTTGCCAGCCCAGCCCTGGCTGTGGCCTGAGCTGTCTTCAGCCTGCAGTCTGGTGGTCCCTGGAGGAGACAGCTGGTGGCCTCAACAGCCGCAATCAGGCTCTGAGCAGGAGCAAGAGAAGAGGCAGGATGGAGATGGGGCAAGGTCCCTGGCTAGACCTGGGTGGCTGACACACCCTGAGCTGGGAAGATGAGGTCCAGACTAGAAACTTAGGGTGCGTGGACCCCCATCCCTTCCTGCCCCGAGCAGAAACTGACTCCCCACAGGTCCTAGTCCGGCGACTTCCTAACGGCACAGAGCTCCGAGGCCGCATCGTGGAGACTGAGGCATACTTGGGGCCAGAAGATGAAGCTGCCCACTCAAGGGGTGGCCGGCAGACGCCCCGCAACCGAGGCATGTTCATGAAGCCGGGGACCCTGTACGTGTACATCATTTACGGCATGTACTTCTGCATGAACATCTCCAGCCAGGGTGAGCAGTGGTGGGGCATGGGGGGTCGGTGGTCGAGGGGGCTGGAGAGCTGGCAGAGCTCTGTCAGCTAGCAGCCAGGAGACCCCAGGAGGACTGAGGAGGGGCAGGCATTTGAACAAAGAAGTGCCATTTCCAAGGCCAGGTCAGGGTTTCAGGAGCTCTGGCTGCATGGACGGAGCAAGGTTGGTTAGAGGGGCAGAAAGGGTTGGACTGGAGGCAGAAAGGAGGCTGAGGATACAGTTGTCACCTGCCCTCGATGGAGGCAGCACTTGAGGATGAGGAGCTGGTTTGAGAAGAGGATGATGGCAGTGCCAAGAAGAGCAGAGTGGTCAGGCTGCCAAAGACGGAGTAGGTGGCACAGCAGGTGGTGGTGGGGTTTAGGGTGGGCAGAGGAGTAAGTGAGGACAGGGAGGTTTGACAGGAAGAGATCAAAGGGGTCGTGTTTTTATCAGGATGTGGGACTTGGATGTGTTCTATGTGAAGGAGCCAGGACAGGAGGGTGTGGTGGTGAGGGCGGCCAGGCTGTCACTTTTGCAGGCGGCTCTGTGGGGGCTCAGTGAGACAATGAGGGGCATGTGTCTTGCACCCACAGGGATGTAGAGGGTCCTGCTCCTTCCTACCGGGCACCCTACCTGGTGAGCTGGAAGCAGCGTGGGAATCACAGAATGGATGGGAACTTAAAGGCTTTGCTTGGCCTTGATTTTATCTTGAAATACTCTGAAAACTCGCTGGTTAAGGGTATCTGCTCACAGGAACGCCACACTTGCTGGCTCTGCCAGAGCGCATAGCTTTGTCCAGTAGTGCTGGCCCCTGGCTGCTGATGCAGAGGCTTAAATGGCCACCGCCCCAGAATGGGGACTGGCTTGGCCACCCTCATGCCAAGCCTTTGACTCCAGGTGGCTGGAGGGCCAGGGATGCACAGGTGAGTCAGAGCAGGTGTCTCCAGGGAGCTGCCTTGCTGGAGAGCCAGGGCTCCTCTGGCCAGGGTCCAGGTTATCGTTGTTCCCAGCCAGCAAGCTGAGGGGCCTGTGTGCCCGAGTGAGCCCCTGGACCCAGGAGCATCTGTTTGTTCTCTCTGGCTTCTCAAGTGGCCTGGCCTGGTGAGGGAGGGAACTAGGCTGGAGGAGGGATCCCAAGGGAAGTGAGGGGCTTCGTCGGCCTCCTCCTGCTCTGCCTGTGCAGGGCGTTGCAGTCAGTCTTTCCACTGAGTCATTGCCTGGGCTCTCCCAACATCCTGCGCACACTGGCAGCTGCTCTAAGCCAGCCCCTAGCCCCACCACGTGCCCAACACAAATGCGGAGTGGGTGAGGCAGAAGGGGAGCCCTGGGGCCTGGCTAGGCCCAAGGCTTCCTGCTTCCTGGCAGAATGACCCCACCCAGGGACTGGCTCTCTGGAGTCTCCTTTGCTGGCCTCGTAGCTGCTGCCAATCACAAGACCAGGGGAAGCCAGGGAGAAAGGAGCTGATATCCAGCATTTGTCATCTGTTTTTACAGTTTGGCTTCATAGGGACACCCACAGTGGTGGCGGCCCTGCCTGGTGGTGGCAGCCAGAGGTCCCCATGGGAGGCACACCTCATGGCGCAGGCATGGAGGATGGTGAGGTAGGCAGAGGGGTCTGTACAAATTGAGGTGCAGCCCCCACCACCAGGTCAGACCCAGTAGACAGTGCAGGTGCACAGAGCAGGTCCCTGGCCCAGGCAGAAGGCAGCTGCACCCTCCCCGCAGCACAGCATGTTTGGATGTGCACGAGTGAACAGGAGCCCAGGGAGGCTCCACTTCCAAGCTGTCCATCCATCCTACAGGGGACGGAGCTTGTGTCTTGCTGCGAGCACTGGAGCCCCTAGGAGGTCTGGAGACCATGCGTCAGCTTCGCAGCACCCTCCGGAAAGGCAGCACCAGCCGTGTCCTCAAGGACCGTGAGCTCTGCAGTGGCCCCTCCAAGCTGTGCCAGGCCTTGGCCATCGACAAGAGCTTCGACCAGAGGGACCTGGCTCAGGATGAAGCTATATGGTTGGAGCATGGCCCCCTGGAGCCCAGTGAAGCAGCTGTAGTGGCAGCAGCCCGGGTGGGCATTGGCTATGCAGGGGAGTGGGCTCAAAAACCCCTGCGCTTCTATATCCGGGGCAGCCGCTGGGTCAGTGTGGTTGACGGAGCAGCTGAGCAGGATGCACAGGCCTGAGCAGAGGGCCTGCCGGGGCAACTTTTTAATTGTTTAAAAACAAATAAATGTTTTATTTCTAGAAAACTGTGCGTTAGCCAGAGCCCTCCCAGGTGATCAGCACGTGTCTGGAGCCAGCTCTTCCTCCAGAACACAAGGACTTGGGGCCTGAGTACGTAGCACCAGGCCCAGCGTGGACCCTGGGGAGAATCGTCGGTGTGGGGTCCCGCACAGTGGGCCATGCCTCCACCAGCAAGATGTGCACAGGTGACAGGGCTGCTCCAGCCTAGCGGGGCCAGCCCAGGCCCTCGTGCCCCAGATGGTCAGGACCAGGTCACAGCTTGGCTATGAGCCTGTGTCTTATGTGGACTGTGGTGAGGGCTGGGTCTGGAAAGGCTCACGGCAACCTGGGAGGAAGACGCGCATGGCGGAGAGAGGTGGTGCTGGGGAAGGGGCCACAGGGCACTTCACAAATGGAAGGCTGTCAGATATAGATAGGAACAGGCCACACAAGTGTTTCTGCACATTCTTCAGGGCGGCCACAGAGGGGGTTCCAGGGAGCAGGTATGGGGACAGAAGGAGGGTCTGAGAAATCAGCCTGCATGGACCTAAAAGGATGTAGCCCTCACCTAGGGACAGGAGTCCTGGCAGGCTCCCTCCAGCGTGGAGACGTCTATGCATGCAGTGAGGACTGGAGGGAAGTGTGGGAGCACAGAGGGCAGCATCCCCACAGCTGAATCACCCATGGCCAGGACAGCAGGGCTCTGCAGGCCTTCAGTCAGGCCAGGGCCGGCATCCACCCAGTGCTGGGCCTCAGGGTAAGAGGGTTCAGCCTCAGCAGGGAGGGAGCCCACTTGCACACCCCAGCAGCCTCCCACCCTCCGCCTGGGCTCAGGGAAGCAGAGCCTGGAAGACGGCAATGACGGGGTCCTCGTGGGTGGTCACCACCAGCACGCTGCGGAACTTGTCAAAGAGCATGAGCAGCTGGGAGCGCCGTGTGTTCTCGTTGTACATAATCTCCTCGAGGTGGTGGCGGCCGCGGAAGTAGTGAAGGAGCCTGGAAAGGATGGGTTGGCTTGAGGCCAACCTGACGCCAGTCCCCAAAGGCCTCTGCCAAGTAACTACTGTTGGGGATCAGCTCTGAGTTGCCCACAGGCCTGAGCAGAGCTGGCAGTGAAGGCCAGGGAGGCAGCCACCATAGCCCCCCAAGGGTAGGGAAGCCGCCTGGACCCATGCCCACCATGGTCCCGCTGACCAGATGGGCAAAGTGGGAGGGTAGATAGCTGTTTAAACCTGGAGCTGCCCCAGCCTGCGTCCTGATGTTGGGACTGGGGGTCTCCTGGTGGCTATTTCATACTACGATGAGTCCCACGTAACTCTGGAGCCAAAAGGTCACTGCTTTTTTTGTTTTTTTTTTTTTGAGTCTTGCTCTGTCACCCAGGCTGGAGTGCAGTGGCTCCATCTCGGCTCACTGCAACCTCCACCTCCCTGGTTCAAACGATTCTCCTGCCTCAGCCTCCCAAGTAACTGGGCTAGGACTATAGGTGTGCACCACCATGCCAGGCTAATTTTTGTATTTTTCAGCAGAGACGGGGTTTCAATACATGTGGGTCAGGCAGGTCTCAAATTCCTGACCTCAAGTGATCCACCTGCCTTGCCCTCCCAAAGTGCTGGAATTATGAGCGCAAGCCACTGCGCCTGGCCTTTTTTTAAAAATTATATATTTTTAATGTCACCATTATTTGGAAGGTCACTGCTTTAGGGTGGTTTCTGCAACTGAGGTTGGCACAAAGGAGGCTAGGATGCAGGTGAGACCTGGACCAGCTGCTCAGAAGAGCTGCAAGTGGTTCTCTCCAGGGCCTGGAGTGTGGTTTTTAACAGGGAGCTTAGTCCCTGACAACCTGACTATTCCCAGAAAACCACGCCCCTAGACTGCCCCCCAAGTCAGGGTAGGGCTGACAAGAGACCACTAATCATCACCTGTAACGTGGGGGATCCTGGATGCCCAGAGGGCTTGGAGTCCTGGGCAAACCCCTGCCAAGACCCACGAGGGTGAGAACTTGGTGCTGCCTCTTAAGCAACAAGAAACATCTAAGAAGTACTGGGGAGATAAGACTCCCAAAAACAGGCACACCAGGCCCACAGCCTGGGGTCTTTGTGACAAGCTGCATCCCCATGCCTGGGCAGGGGCACCTGCCCCTACACACCTGAATGCAGAGACTCCACCTGAAACAGGGCCCCATGTGTCGTCAGTGGATTTGGTGGTATCCACTTCCTGCCCCGACCCTGCAACTGGCCCCAGTCCCAGCGGGTCAACGTGCACCCACCTGGCAAACATGCGCAGGTCCTCAGGGTTCTGGGCTGCGGGGACACTGAGGATGGCTGCACGCTCATGCTCCGACAGGCTGGCCAGCAGGTTCTCTGTCATCCTCTGGTTCAGTGGTGAGTCCCCACTGGGAAGCAGCTCTGCGCTGGAGTTGTCCATGCTGGGGCTGGTGAGGGTCATGTCATCGCTGCTGGCTGTGGGGGGCAGGGGTCAGGTGACAGCAGCACCAAGTGGAATTCCAGGACACCCAGGGGAACAGCAAGGGCAGACCCAGCAGCCAGCCTCCAGTGACACCCGTGACTCCCACAGGGCCCCTGCCTGGTGCCCCAGCTACAACATCGGCCTGTAAGCACCTGCTGCTGCCCCACCTCCTGGGTGTGACACATGCCCCTCACAGCTGACCTGGGAAATGGGTAGTCTCCCCTCTGGGGGCAACTTCAATGGGCCAAAACAGAGGTGCAACGTATACCCCACACACACCCCAAGGTGGGCCTGGCTATCTTGTCCCTCACCCAGGATGGAGGACAAAGCACCCCAGGCAGGCGGGGTCCTCACATGAAGCATGAAACCTACGGCCAGACCTCAGCCAGGGGAGGACTTTCAAAGTTTTCCACCCACTTCCTTCTCCAAGCCTGGGGACCTGGGACCTGGGAACAGGCTGCTGCTCTCAAGCCACACTGGCCATGACTGCTCTTCCGGTGGCCCAGAGGGGTCAGCTGTCCCAGTCGTGGTGTGGATCCCGCACAGATCCCTGGCTGGGGCACAGATTCCAGCACTGATTTGGTGGGCTGGAAGCTGCTCCTGACTCTAGCAAAACTGCTGAAGAGCCCAGACGCAGAGCTGCCACCTCAGAGTCACGGTGATGCTAGGAGACAGGAGAGGCGTCTCCCAGGGGACAAGAGGGGCGTGCATGTGCGTGTGCTGCCGTGTGCAAGCCCTTCATCACCCATAGCAGTGCCCATGTGGAGCCTCCTGGACACTACTCCCAAGCCTTTCCCCTGACTACCAGATTGATGCTCTGGGGACCCTACTTGGGGAGCCAAAGCTGAGGGCGTTGGGCGTGCTGAGGCTGCGACCGCCAACCCGGGCAGTGAAGGGGACATCATCTTCTCGCAGGCGGGGCTCCTCCTCGCTGGGTGAAGCCATCAGGCAGACATAGGTGTGCAGCTGGATGAGGAGCCGGCGCTGCAGCATCCACACCACCATCTGGATGAGCTGGGTCTGCGGGTGGCAGCAGGTGAGGCTGGTTCCCCTCCCCACTCCAACCCCTTCCTGGGGATCAGGGAGCCACAGCCCTAGACGTGGCCACAGCATACTCCCTGTGCTGACTCCCAGGCAGAAAAGCCCTCTCCTCAGAAAGGGAGCCCCCAGCTGCCAGCCAGCTCTGCAAGGCCAGCTCACCCTCCCGGGAAGGGAGAGGGTCTGGGGGAGCATCTGGATCACACCTGGGATGCCCAGTGTCTGGCTGAGGAGCAGGACCTGAGATGTGAAGGCCCCTGTGACCCCTTTTCTGAGCAAACCCCCCCACCCACTATGCTGCTGCAGCTGCCCTTCTGCCTTCTTCTGTCTCCTTCAGTCCACTGGCCCTGCAGTTGGACCCAGCCAGCCAGTCTACCTCCAGACAAGCCCAGACACTGTTTAGAAAGAGGCTGTGAGCAGGTGGCCTGTGAGCAAAAAGTCCTCTCCTTCGATACCTGAAAGTCTACCCTGAGCACAAGGGTGGAGCCACAAGAAAGCTGAGGCCAGTGACCCTGTGCTTGGGGGTGGAGCCCCCCCCCCACTCCCCTGCCCCAACCGTGAGAAGGCACGTCCTGGCCAGGCCCTTCAGTGTCTCTGCGTTAGCAGGTAGGGCTGACAGTGAGGAGCCTTGTGCAGGGTAGAGTCCAGTCCGTCTGAGACAGCACTACCCAGACACAAATGCTGAGCAGCGAGGAGTGTGAGACAGCATCAGTGTCATCAGATACACGTCTGTCTACTCATCTCTGGTAGGGTCCACAAGGAGCTGCTGGCCAGAGTCAGCTCCTGGGAGGGGGCTGGGGAACTGGGGATGGGAATGGGGGATATACCCCAGGCAACTAAAAATAGCTGGTCAAAGGACTGCAAGATACCCAGATTTTACGTGAATTTAATAAATAAAAGGGGGGGCCGGCACAGCAGCTCGCGCCTATAATCCCAACACTTTGGGAGGCTGAGGCAGGTAGATTATCTGAGGTCAGGAGTTCAAGACCAGCCTTGCCAACATGGTGAAACCCCATCTCTACTAAAAATACAAAAATTAGCCAGGCATGGTGGCAGGCACCTGTAATCTCAACTACTCAGGAGGCTGAGGCAGGGGAATCATTTGAACCCGGGAGGCAGAGGTTGCAGTGAGCTAAGATCATGCCACTGCAATTCAGCCTAGCCAAGAGAGCAAGTTTCTGTATCAAAACAATAAAAAATAATAATAAGGCTGAGCACAGTAGCTCATGCCTGTAATCCCAGCACTTTGAGAGGATGAGGCAGGTGGATCACCTGAGGTCAGGAGTTCGAGAACAGCCTGGCCAACACAGTGAAACACCGTCTATATAAAAAATCAGCCAGGCGTGGTGGTGTGCACCTGTAATCCCAGCTACTTGGGAGGCTGAGGCAAGAGATCGCTTGAACTCAGGAGGCAGAGGTTGCAGTGAGCAAAGATTGTGCCATTGCACTCCAGCCTAGAGCGCAATCAAAAATGAAATAAAAAATAAATAAATACATTTTTAAAAAATGAAACAGAGGGGCTTCCCAGCACTAGAGCCCAGGCAGAACCTGGGCCCCTTGACAAGGCCTGGAGCAACCACTCAGTCATGGCCTGGAAAAGCCACCCCAAGGGAGGCTTCTGGGACGGGCGTACCAGCAGGTCCTCCCTCAGCTCTGCCCCGGGAGGAGGGGTGCAGGGAGTGCTTTTTATTCAGCAGGTACAACCTGGCTCAGCTCCCAGAAACCAAGGGCTCCATGAATACCGCACTGAGAACTCTGTCAGGTTTGGCGTCTAAAGGAGCTGAAAAACCAGAATCTTATTCACAATTTGAGAATGGAAAGGGTTTGACTTTACGGACTGGTTTTACCTAATAGATCTGGAAACAAAGACTTGAGAATACCCAGCTCGTCTGTCTCTGACACCTGTCCTATCTGGCCCTGCCTTGGGTCTCTGCCCAGAACTCAGTGGAGGGAAGGGTGGCAAAGCCTCCTTGGCTCCTGTCAAAGCCACCTCAGCACGAGGCTGTGACACCTGCAGCCCACATGGGAAGCCACTGGCCCTGCTACAGATGCAGATGCACCAGTTCATCCCACAGACCTGCAAGAGGTCTCCTATCCCCTGCACTCCTAGCTTCCAACCTGCCTGCCTGTTGCCCAGACCCAGACCCGCGAGGGTCCTCTCTAGGCTCTCTTGGATGAGGAGATTCTCGGGACTAGTGGCCCCAGAACTCATACCCACAGACCCTGTGGCCACCTGAACCACGGCAGGGAGTCAAGGCAGAAGCAAAAGTCTCTCAGAGGGTCAGGCCCTGGCCCAGTGAAAACACAGCTACCTTTGCACCCTCATCTGTAGGAAGTCCCCAGACCCAAAGGGGTACAATGCAGGTCTGTAGGCCCAAAGACGTAAGCACTCTCCTGCCAAGCTTAACTCAGTTCTAACCCTAAAAACTGCCTGCCACAGTGAGGGTGGGCTCTATGGGGAGGGGATGACTGCCCAAGTGTTGGGTCACTGGCCAAGTGTCTGCAGGTGGCCCGGCAGCTGCCTTTTGGGCCCTGCTGGGCACATAGCACTTGCACGGAAAGCCCCCAAAACCAAGGGGAAGCAGGCGCCAGTGCTGAGGGCTCTCAGATCAGAGCCAACAGCCAGGCAGGTAGTGCCCGATCCACTGCGCATCTACCACTCTGGGCTCACTGAGCCTCTGTGACTCACCTCCTGCACCGCGGGGGCCAGGGGATTCCTAAATTCTGACAAGGAGACCGGCAAGGAGAACTTGGCAAGGACGGACGGCAGGTCATGAGATGGGAACTGGTGGGAGAACTGCTCGGCCAGCGGGGAGTACCTGGAGGCAGGAGAGCATGCCAGCGAGTGCAGCAGACCCCCCACTGTGTTCTCAACACTGGCCTCTGTGGGCAGCAGGAAAGCACACCGTGGCAGGTGGGCCAGGACAGTGCAATGAGGGAAGAACGGTGTGACTGACACAGCAGAGCCAGGCAGGCCTCCAGGTGGACAGAGCCTGGGCACTTCCCCTTGAGCAGCAGCAGGAGCCAAGGGCCCAGCTCACCCTGCATCTCACCTCTGATCCCTCAGGGTGGATTAGGAGAGCCAGCCTGGAGGAGGTGGCCCAGCACAGGGGGACAAAGGAGAGCCAAGCAGCACAGAGCCGGGCTAGAACTGGGACCTGGGCACGCTGGAGGCCGGAGTCAGGCTGAAGCTGGAGCCTGGCCTTGGGGCTTCCACAGCCTTTGGTGCCTGCCCAATGCAGAGAACATCACGTGGAGGGCCTTGCTGGCCTCACCCCTTCCCACTCGGGGCTTCAGGCTCTGGCAGCCGGCACTACTCACAGACACACACTGGCGTTGGGAGACAGCATGTAGACGTTGTTCTCACACAGCGGGTAGATGATGATGGCCTTGCCCCAGTACACCAGATGAGCTGCAAGCTGGAAAACCTGCAGGCAGAGGGGAAGCTGCAAGGACCATGCCTGAGGCTGGCCTACTGGGAGCTGTCAAAAGCTCTCAGCCTGGGTGGCCATGGCCTGGAGAAGCTGGCCCCAGGCTCGTGCAGCACACACCTGGTGGCTATGGCCCGAAACTTCCTCCCCAACATGGAACAGCACCTTCCCTACCTCTCACCAGGATGTGGAGCACAGCCAGCACATGGCACTTTCTGTGAGCAATGGCCTTTTTTTTTTCTTTGAGACTGAGTCTTGCTCTGTCGCCCAGGCTGGAGTGTAGTGGTGCAATCTCAGCTCACTGCAGCCTCTGCCTCCCAGATTCAAGCAATTCTCCTGCCTCAGCCTCCTGAGTAGCTGGGATTACAGGCTCTCGCCACCGTGCCAGGCTAATTTTCGTATTTTTAGTAGAGACGAGGTTTCACCATGTTGGCCAGGCTGGTCTTGAGCTCCTGACCTCAAGTGAGCCACCTGCCTCGGCCTCCCAAAGTGCTGCGACTGCAGGCAAGAGCCACCGTACCCGACCACAATGGCTTTTTTTTTTTTTTTTGAGACAGAGTCTTGCTCTTTCTGCAGACACCAGGCTGGAGTGCGGTGGTACAATCTCAGCTCCCTGTAACCTCCACCTCCCGGCTTCAAGCAATTCTCCTGCCTCAGCCTCCTGAGTAGCTGCGACTACACGCGTGTGCCACCACACCCAGCTAATTTTTGTATTTTAGTAGAGACAGGGTTTCACTATGTCAGCCAGATGGTCTCGATCTCTTGACCTTGTGATCTGCCTGCCTCGGCCTCCCAGAGTGCTGGAAATGCAGGCGTGAGCCCCGTGCCTGGCCTGCAATGGCCTTTTTATCACTGCTCCCTGCAGTGTTTGGTGCCACCGTTTCCCCATCCTGTGCTGTCTTGACTCCCACTGAAGAATAGTGATCTCAGGCCACAAGCATGGGAATGTCTAGGGTGCTGGGAACACAGGGTTAGCCCAGCTGGGTAGGGGGGCTTAGCTGGATGTCCTGGCAGAGGCATAGCCCTCCCAACACACCCTAAAACCCCAGTATGGCCTTGGCCCGATGATGGGTGTGGAGTCACTCAGCATGCCACCACTGCATACCCAAAGGTCCCAGGCCTGCCCCCATGTGCCCCACCTCCCAGCTTTGCTCTTGTGGACCCTCGAACACCAGGAGACACAGACAGACACACCCAAAACCCCTTCGAGAGGGAACCTCAGGCCTGAGGTCTGACAGCACAGCACCACAGCCCTTCATGAAACAGTACATGAAATCCTGAGCACCCACACTTCTGCCTCTGCATGACCCCGGGATACTTCTCCCCACTCCTGGCAGGTAGCCCTCTGGGGGGGGCGAGTCACCCCTGCCTGGACACAGCACTGCCCTGCTGCTGAGGACACATATACCTCAACTCAGAAAACAGGGCCTCCAGACTGAGTGCAGTGGCTCATGCCTGTAATCCAGCACTTTGGGAGGCCAAGGCAGGACGATTGCTTGAACCTAGCAGTTCGAGACCAGCCTGGGCAATATAGTGAGACCCTCATCTCTACCAAAATTGTCTTTTCTTTTTTTGAGACGGAGTTTTGCTCTGTTGCTCAGGCCGGAGTGCAGTGGCATGATCTCAGCTCACTGCAACCTCTGCCTCCAGGGTTCAAGTGATTCTCCTGCCTCAGCCTCCTGAGTAGCTGGGATTACAGGAGTCTGCTGCCACGCTCAGCTAATTTTTTGTATTTTTAGTAGAGACGGAGTTTCACCATGTTGGCCAGGCTGGTCTTGAACTCCTGACCTCAGGTGATCCACCCATCTTGGCTTCCCAAAGTGCTGGGATTACAAGCGTGAGCCACTGCGCCCGGCCCCCAATTTTTGTTTAATTAGCCGGGCATTGCAGCACGTGCCTGTAGCCCCAGCCACTTAGAGGCTGAGACAGGAGGATTGCTTGAACCTGGGAGGTGGAGGTTGCAGTGAACCAAGATTGTGCGAGTGGTGCCTCCAATGGCACTGCCAACCGCGAAGTGGCAGGTTTCAGTTCCATCACTGCCCTATTCCTTCATCCCACGTACCACTGGCCTATGTTCTCTCACGAAGACACACCCGCTTTCCCCCAGCTCTCCCAGCATAGTGGTCTCCACCTTCTGCCTCTCCAAGATGCTGTCGATTCTGGGATCCAAAGTCCAAAATCAATACTTCAGGGCTGGAATTAAGCTACCAGCAGGACCATGCTCCCTCTGGAAGCTCTCGAAGAGATTCATCCTGCCTCTTCCAACTGCCAGTACCTCTTGGCTTGTGGCCACATCACTCCACTCTGCCTCTGCGGCCACATCGCTGCTACTGCTTCATCAGATCCTCTGCCTCCCTCTTATAAGGGCCTTAGGGATTACACTTAGGGCTCAACAGGATAATCTTCCTATCTCAAGATCTTAAACTCTGCAACATCTCTAAGTCTCACGAGTTCACATTCATAAGTTTTGAGGACTGGGATGTATATGCCTGTGGGGCCATTATTCAGCTGACCACAACGAATGTGCAGCATGATCCTAATTTTCGTATTACAAAATAAAATTTTGGATGGATGGACGGACAGACAGACAGATAGATAGATAGAAAGAAAAAAAAACAGATAGATAGATAGATAGACAGATAGAAAGAAAAAAAACCTGGAGGGATCTAAGTTACCTGTGCGATATGAGATTGTGGGAACTTTTTGTGTCTATGATTTGTGTAGTATTTGAAGTTTTTTTTTTTCCTTTTTTTTTTTTTTATTGGCCAACTTTCTCATTTGTCTCTAAGTATGTGAAGTTTTTTAACATCAATTTTATCATGACAAACCCAACATATACTTATATATTCTCTCTGGATTGATATAAACTTGAAGATTTTTATTTTATTTTTTGAGACTAGGTCTTGCTCTGTTACGCAGGCTGGAGTGTGTGCAGTCATAACTCACTGCAGCCTCAAATGCCAGGGCTCAAGTGCTCCCCCCACCTCAGCCTCCTGAGTAGCTGGGACCACAGGCACATGCCACCATGCCAGGCTAATTATGGAATCTGTTGTAGTGACAGGGTCTTCTATGTTGCCCAGGCTGGCTGTAACCTCCTGGGCTTAGGCAATCCTCCTACTTCATCCTCTCAAAGTGCTGGGATTATAGGCATGTGTCACTGCACCCGGCCACAGGAGGGACTTTAAACCATCTGACATTCACACCTGAGGCAGATGCTCCCCAGGGGGCCATTTCCAGGAAACCCAGTGACCCACCAGGGCTGGCCCCAGGGGCTTCCACACCACCACACCAGGTGCAAGCCCTGCTGACCTGCAACAGGGATAGCAGGGAAAGGGCACAGACAGAAGGAAACAGTAACAAACAGCCTTCCCTCTCCCCAGTCAAGGCCAAGGCAGAGAAGTGAAGGGGACATCAAAGCTTCGTCCAAGGAGCCTGACAGCAAGGGTGAGAGGCACAGTGTCCAGCACAAACGCCTGCCAGACAGCCTCAGCAGAGAGCCAGGCACGACAGCCTCAGCAGAGGGCCAGGCACAGCCCCTTTCAAAGCTCAACACAGGACCTGTAAACAGCCACAGGCATTTACCATGTGGCCAGTGCTCACCAGGACATGGAGGGCCACTGACTCCCTCACTCTGCAGGGGTGTATGGAGCGGTGAGTTCACTAAAATTCTGTGTCTTGGCCAGGTGCAATGGTTCACACCTGTAATCCCAGCACTTTGGGAGGCCAAGGTGGGCGGATCACCTCAGGTCAGGAGTTCAAGACCAGCCTAACCAACATGGAGAAACCCCGTCTCTACCAAAAATAGAAAAAATTGGCCAGGTGTGGTGGCACATGCCTGTAATCCCAGCTACCTGGGAGGCTGAGGTAGGAGAATCACTTAAACCTGGGAGGCAGAGGTTGCAGTGAGCCAAAACTGTACCATTGCACTCCAGCCTGGGCAACAAGAGCGAAACTCTGTCTCAAAAAAACAAAAACAAATTCTGTGTCTCCTGGATGCTATGAATTCTGTGTGTCCTGGATGCTATGAAGGTAGGCAGGACATGGTCTTTAGTGGGTCCTGTCCAGCCCCTGAAATTCAAAGGCACAGCTGGGCATGGTAGCTTACGCCTGTAATCCCAGCACCTAAGGAGACTGACGTGTGATGATGATGATCACTTGAGCCCAGGAGTTTGATGCCAGCCACGGCAACATAAGGAGACCCCATCTCTACCAAAAAAAAAAAAAAAAAAAAAAAAAAATGTAGCCAGGTGCATACTGTAGTCCCAGCTACTTGGGACAGTGCTTGAGCCTGGGTCAACTATGATGGCACCACTGCATGCCAGCCTGGGAGACAGAGCAAGGCCCTGTCTCAGAAAAGAAAAAAGAAATACAAAGGCACAATGTGGTAAGTACTCTCACAGAGGGTGGATAAAGGGTCCTGGGATACACAGGAGGGAGAGACTCTCCCTCTCAGACAGAATCTAAAAAGGCTGCTTTCGGGGAAACGTGGCCTGAGAGTCAGGCCTTGTTGAACAAGTTCCCATAACGTGCTAAGAAGCGAAGACCTGCTTCACAGGCCAAAAGAACATGCCTCACGCCTGTGTTCCTCAGCAGCCCGCCTGGGGTTTCCTGTGCCAGGCCTCTGCTGCCCCCTGGTGACTATGCTGTGCACACCACCACCAGACGAGGGCGCCACCCACAGGCACCGCCTCCTCCCAGCCTCCAGCAGTATTTGAATGGTCCAGTGGCCCTGGGCCACTCCCACATGGCTAGCAGACACAGCTGACCCCCTGGACTGTTGGCCACCCATCAGCAGCCCCTGTTTCTCATTTCTCCCTGTGCTTTTCTTTTTTCCTTTTTCTTTGGAAACAGAGTCGCCCAGGCTGGAGTGCAATGGCACAATCTCAGCTTACTGCAACCTCTGCCTCCCAGGCTCGAGTGACCCTCCCACCTCATACTCCAAAGTAGCTGGGACTTAAGGCACGCACCCCCATGCCCAGCTAATATTTTTGTATCTTTTCTAGAGATGCGGTTTTGCCATGTTGCCCAGGCTGGTCTCAAACTCCTGGGCTTGAGCGCTCCGCCTGCCTTGGCCTCCTTAAGTGCTGGGATGACGGGCATGAGCCACCGTGCCCAGCCCTCCCTGTGCTTTTCCTCCCATACTCCACCCACACTCCAACCAGATCCACAGACAAGGCTGAGGGGCCCTCCACTTATTCAGAAAGGGCAGCCCTCTGCAAGGACAGCCCCATAAGCATGTGGCTCAGCAAGGAAGTGCCGTCTTATGCAGAGTGCACAAGCCAACATGTGCACATAAGGGGGTAAGGCTACCAGGTTAGGGCTTTGTTCTGCACACAGGAGGGCCCTGTGTCCAAGCTTCCTGCCGTCAGTTCCCATATGCTTGTTTATGCCCCACTGTGAGACCCCCATGACCCTGCCCGCTCCTGCCCTGCCCACACCCTAGCTCTGGTGTCTCGACCTCCAGGACTAGGAGCACCTCAGTCCTTTCTCTTACAGACTTGCCTTACCTCCCTGAGACAGAGGAAGAAGTCAGTCCCATGGCTCACAAAGCAAGCCCTGAACCTAGGTATGACTCAGATGCCAAAAACTCCAGCCATCCCAGGAACTGGCACCACCCCATGATGGGCTGTGCTGCAGCTCTCAGCTGGACAGAGCCCCTGTGGATGCAGCGTCGCAGGCAGCTTGGCTTTCCTGATGCCCCAGAACCTGCCATATGCCACCCATCCGGGCCCCCAGAGCTGTACCTGCAGCAAGGCCAGGTCTGCATCCTGGGCTAGCTGCTGCAAGTTCTTCACAGCAGATGTGGTCTTGATCACCCGCACTAGGGCAGGAGAGCAGTCAATAGGAAGCTCACTCAGCAAGGACTTCTCATCACTGAGCAGCAGCAGGGCGTGGTACGGGCTGAAAAACAGTGACCTGTCATAGAACACACAAAGTGCAGGGTCCCCTGCACAGGTATGCACTTGAGACACAAACGTGCAGCTGGAGCCCCCCAGCCCTCAACTGCAGAGAGAACAGCCAAGTTCAAAGGCCTTCACAAAATCTGCCTAAGATTGGCCGGGCACAGTGTCTCATGTCTATAATCCCAGCACTTTGGCAGGCCGACGTATGTGGGTCACTTGAGGTCAGGATATCGAGACCAATCTGGCCAACATGGTGAAACACCATCTCTACTAAAAATACAAAAATTATCCAGGTGTGGTTGCACCCACCTGGCATCCCAGCTACTTGGGAGGCTGAGGCAGGACAATCCCTTGAGCCTGGGAGGCGGAGGCTGCAGTGAGGTGAGATCACACCATTGCACTCCAGCCTGGGCAACAGAGCAAGACTCCATCACAAAAAAAAAAAAAAAAAAGAGAGAGAGAGAAAGAAAAAGAAAATCAATTAAGAAAGTACACTTTGGGAGGCCGAGACGGGTGGACCACCTGAGGTCAGGAATTTAAGACCAGCGAGGCCAACACAGTGAAACCCCATCTCTAATAAAAATACAAAACAATTAGCCAGGCATGGCAGTGGGAGCCTGTAATCCCAGCTACTTGGGAGGCTGAGGCAGAAGAATCGCTTAAACCTAGGAGGCAGAGGTTGCAGTGAGCCGAGATCACACCACTGCACTCCAGACTGGGCGATAAGAGCGAAACTCCGTTTCCTAAAAAAAGAAAGTTACTGAGATTCCACAAGTGCTGACTGAAATGTGGAAGGCTGGGACGGTGGCAACACCATCAAGATGAAGTCCCTCCAGCCATCCAGCCTCCCCCAGGACACTCAGCCCCACATCCAGGCTGCCCTGCCTAGGCCTGAGGTGGTGCCAGCAGGGCCCAGGGGAAACTTGGCATTGGTCATTTCTGGACACAAGTTGACACAAAACTATGTGTTTTAACTTCTATAAAGAGCAGAGCCCCACCCGCCAGCTTCCGCAGCAGGAAGAGGAAAAGAGAATTTTGGGAACAAAGTAAACGGTAAAATTTCAGGCAGAAGCTAACGGGAAGGGCCTTGACAGGGAGTGAGCACATGGAGCTGGGCACTCACCGGATGGCTTTCAGGCTCCGTTCGATGGCCTCTGGGGGGATCAGGCTGGAGGCTGCATAGTGGATCTTGTGGGGCAGGCAGAAGCTCACCTCCAGCCAACTGTTGATGTGAAGCCGAACCACGCCCGACGTGCACAGGCTGCAGAGAGTGGGCGCTGTTACCATGGACACCGTCCACCAATTCACACAAACTTCCCAACCATGCCCGTAGATTGGAAAACATCCTGCGTTACAGTGCTGATCCCCTACTGCTTAGAGGAAACTGCAGGTGGAGACCTGGGCAAGAGAGCATCTGCTAAGATCTCGTTATGTTTAAGAAAACAAAATATGGCCAGGTGTGGTGGCTCATGCCTGCAATCCCAACACTTTGAGAGGCCAAAGTGGGAGGATCACTCAAGAGCCCAGGAGTTCAAGACCACCCTGGGGATAGTGAGACACAACCCCCCCCACCTTTTTTTTTGAGATAGAATCTTGCTCTGTCACCCAGGCTGGAGTGGAATGCAGTGGCGCGATCTTGGCTCACGGCAACCGCTGCTTCCTGGCTTCAAGCAATTCTCCTGCTCAGCCTCCCAAGTAGCTGGGATTATAGGTGCCCGCCACTGCGCCAGCTAATTTTTGTATTTTTCGTAGAGACAGGATTTCACCATCTTAGTCAGGCTGGTCTCGAACTCCTGACCTCATGAGGAACCTGCCTCAGCCTTCCAAAGTGCTGGGATTACCGGTATGAGCCACTGTGCCCGGCGAGACCTACTCTCCTTAAAAAAAAAAAGAAAAAAAGAAAGGCCATCCTGGTCAACATGGTGAAATCCTGTCTCTACTAAAAATACAAAAATTAGCCAGGCGCAGTGGTGTGTGCCTGCAGTCCCAGCTACTCAGGAGGCTGAGGCAGGAGAATCGTTTGAATCTGGGAGGCGGAGGTTGCAACGTGAGCCAAGATCACACCACTGCATTCCAGCCCGGAGACAGAGTGAGACTCTGCCTTAAAAAAAAAAAAAAAGGATTCCTAACGCCCAGGAGTTTGATGAGGTCAAGAATGCAGTGAGCCATGATTGCACCACTGCACTTCAGCTAAGTGACAGAGCAAGACCCTGTCTCCAAAAACAAAACTAAATGAAAAAACAAGAAAAAGAGAAAGAAAAGAAAATAAAATGTGTTAAAAAAAAAAAAAAAAAAGAAAAAGAAAATGTGTTAGGAATACATGAAAAAAATCAGCTGGGGCTGGGCGTGGTGGCTCACACCTGTCATCCCAGCACTTTGGGAAGCCAAGGCAGGCAGATCACGAGGTCAGGAGCTCAAGACCAGCCTAACCAATATGGTGAAACCTGTCTCTACTAAAAATACAAAAATTAGGCAGGTGTAGTGGCGCATGCCTGTAATTTCAGCTACTCTGCTGAGGCAAGAGAATTGCTTTGAAGTCGGGCGGCAGAGGTTGCAGTGAGCTGAGATCGTGCCATTGTATTCCATTCTGGGAGTCGGATCAAGACTCTGTCTAAAAAAAAAAAAAAAAAAAAAAAAGCCAGGCGCAGTGGTTCACACCTATAATCCTAGCACTTTGAGAGGCCAAGGTGGGTAGATCACCTGAGGTCAGGAGTTTGAGACTAGCTTGACCAACCTGGTGAAACCCTGTCTCTACTAAAAACACAAAAATTAGCTGGGTGTGGTGGCAGGCACCTGTAATCCCAGATACTTGGGAGGCTGAGGCAGGAGAATGGCTTGAACCCAGGGGGCAGAGGTTGCAGTGAGCTGAGATCACACCATTGCACTCCAGCCTGGACAATAAGAGCGGAAACCCCATCTCTAAAAAAAAAAAAAGAGGCTGGGCACAGTGGCTCACACTTGGGAGGCCGAGGTGGGTGGATCACTTGAAGTCAGGAGTTCAACACTAGCCTAGCCAATGTGGCAAAACCCCGCTTCTCCTAAAAATACAAAAATATGGCTCACGCCTGTAATCCCAGTACTTTAGGAGGCCAAGGCAGGTGGATCACGAGGTCAAGAGATCGAGACCATCCTGACCAACATGGTGAAACCCTGTCTCTACTAAAAAATACAAAAATTAGCTGGGTGTGATGGTACACACTTGTAGTCCCAGCTACTCAGGAGGCTGAGGGGAAGAATCACTTGAACCAGAAGGCAGAGGTTGCAGTGAGCCAAATTGTGCCACTGCACTCCAGCCTAGTGTCACAGCGAGACCCCGTCTCAAAAAAAAAAAAAAAATTAGCCAGGCACAGTGGTGTGCATCTGTAATCCCAGCTACTCAGGAGGCTGAGGCACAAGAATCCCCTGACCCAGGAGGTGGAGGTTGCAGTGAGCTGAGATCATGCTGTACTCCAGCCTGGGCAACAGGGCAAGACTCTGTCTCAAAAAAAAAAAAGAAAAGAAAGAAAAAAGGAAATCTATTTCTGGCCAGCCCTGGAATCTATAGTCCAACCAGATTGCCAGGGCTTCAGAAAAGCCCTAGCTCTGTCCTAGAGGTTCAGTGCAATAGAGACACTCTAACTCGGGCCCCTGCCCTTCCAGACCCCTGCCCTTCCAGACCCCTGGCAGACATCCCACACCCAGAGTACATCCTCCCTGTGATGGGCCTGCCCTGCACACCTGAGGAAGACTAGTCACAGGTGCACAGCCAGGCAGAGCAATGCCCGTCTCAGAGGGAGAGGAGGGCAGGGAAGGAATGCCAAGTCCTCCCAGAGCATTCCAGGGGTGAGAAGCACACAGTGCCCACCTCCCTGCACTCTGCAGATGCCCACAGCACCCCAGTTGCAGTGTGTGTGGACAAGTGGTCACCACAAGCCAACTGTCCAAGCCAACCCCAACACTTCACTACCATGGAAAACCTTTCACTCCACATTATCTCAGTAATGGCAACTTAATTCTTTCAGGTCCCAAACCTTGCTCAGGCAAAACATAGCAACACCATCCCAGATTCCTTATTTCTTTCACATCCCGCTTCAAATCATCAGCAAATCCCATCTGCTCCAGCTGCAGGGATGTCCAAAATCCAGGCCTTCTCAGCATCACCAGGCCCGAGCCACCCAGGGCACTGACCCCTCTGTCTACCCCCTTCCCGTGTCCCACCTGGGCAGTCCCCGCCATGGCCCTGCAACACCCACGTTGCTCTGACCTCACTTCCTGCTATGCTCAGAACCCTGGCATTTGCCCTTGGCCATGAACTCTCTGCAGACACCCCAAGGCTCCTTTACGTCATCAGTCTCCACTCAAGTATCACATTCTCAGTGATGCATCCGTGACCCCAGCCCCACTGGCACTCCAACCCCTACCTGCTGCCTAATGCTGTCTCCCCAACCAGAACTCACTCTTGAGGAGGGAGGCCTGTGGGTTTCATTCTCTGCTCTCTACACGTTGTAAAATGTGTCAGGCAGGTGGGGCCAAGGGACGTACTGCCCTCCCTGTGTGCACTGTCTGTCCTAGGAAGCCTTGCCGCAAGAACAGGCTACACAGTGGGGATGCAGCCCCCATGTCATCCTCCGGGGGAACCACACAAAACAAGGAAGGAATTTTCAGCAGGAGCTTCTGAAACTCCCGGATGGAGAAGCCAGCACCCCCATCTGGCTCCCCCGCTCACCACAAAGCCCCCTTGCTAACAGCCAACTGCATTTGTTCTGTGACACAGAGGACACGTAACTACTCAAGCAAAGTGGTTTGTGGCTGGTCTTCACTGCATCCCTGGGGCTCCAGACACCAGCGGTGGGATCTCTACCGACTCTGTTAAGGCCTGGCCACTTGGAGTGGCCAGCACCTTCCTTGTGTCCTGCACAGGGAATGCAGCCTGTAAAGCCTCATGATGACACCAGTTCTAAAACAGGAGCAAAACACACCAAGTTCTTCTCCAAACCGCCCATTTCTACAGCACCTCCCCCCATCACATTTCCTCTGTTCACTGCCCCAACACCCAGGAGAGCAGCCAAGTGGTGCTTTTCCCATCACCCCCTGACCCTATTCCGCTATTCTCAGCTCCCAGTTGGCAGGACAGGCCAACACACCCCCATCCGGCTAAGTCTAGGAGGCTTGGCCAGACTTCTGCCTGCCCCAGGCCAGAAGGTACAAAGGGCCCCTCAGACATCTCTCAGAACATATCAATATGGAGTGCTGAGAGAATACCATGACGAGAGGCAGCCCCACGGCCCTAAGGGCCCACAGGAGGGCACCCCACTCAGCTTCCTCCAGAACTGAGTGCTGACCAAGTATGTCTGAGCAGATAGGGGTTCCCAGAACCTTGCCTCTTTGGTCAGGGTCTTTGCAGGGTGAAAAACTCATATCAAACCTAAAAACTGTCCCAGCCTCTAAGGAATTAAACATCACATCCAGAGAGATTTGTCCAGGGGACCCAGGTTAGTTACTCAAGTTGAGTGAGCAATAGTTAGGATCTTGGTATCTGTATACGACAGGGAAGAGAGGTCAAGCAAGAGGTGGCCCCATGCACTGTGCTGTCACCATCTGGGTCAGAAAGGTAGGCCGCTGGAAATAAAAGCCCTTTTTTTTTCTTTTTTCTGAGACAGGATCTCACTGTCGCCCAGGCCAGAGTGCAGTGGCACCATCTGGGCTCACTGTAGCCTTAATCTCCTGGGCTCAAGAGAGCCTCCTGAGTAGCTGGGACTACAGATATGCACCAGCACGCTCGGGTCATTTTTTTTTGTTTTTTGGTAGAAATGGGGTTTCGCTATACTGCCCAGGCTGGTCTCAAACTCCTGGGCTCAAGCGATCCTCCCACCTCGGCTTTTCAAAGTGCTGGGATTACACGCGTGAGGCACCACACCCATCCAAGGCCATTCTGTTTCTGTGCTATTTAGGATGCAGCTCAAGTGGCTGTTGGGACACCACAGAATCAGAATACTGAGGCTCCTATCGTTTCAAATGTAGCCGTCTTTGCTTCGCCCAGGAGCACAGTGAGGCCTTAAGCTCAGTGACAACCACCACCTGACGTGCCGTGGCTCTCAGCACCTGTTTCGGTACTTGGAGTGCAGCAGGGAGGAAAACAACTTGGCTGCTCTGCACGTTGCGGGCTTCACTCAGCGGCATCAAGAAAGATACATAATTGGCCAGACGTGGTGGCTCATGCCTGTAATTCCAACACTCTGGGATCCAAGGCGGGCGGATCACTTGAGGTCAGGAGTTCGGGACCAGCTGGCCAACATGGTGAAACCCCGTCTCTACTAAAAATTCAAAAATTTCCCGCACATAGTGGCACATGCCTATAATCCCAGCAACTTGGGAAGCTGAGTCAGGAGAAACGCCTGAACCCGGAAGGCGGAGGTTGCAGTGATCCGAGATCATGCCATTGCACTCCAGCCTGGGTGATAAAGCAAGACCCTGTCTCAAAAAAAAAAAACTGAAATTAAAATTAAAAAAAAGAAAGACACATAATTGTAAGCAAATTGTACGGAGCATTAGAAACTGCAGAGAGTTTTAGGAAAAGGAACAGGGGCTTGGAGCAAACCTCACGGAAAGCCAGAATGTGCCAGCTACGGGTGAGAGAGAAATGAGGGCAGGAGGGAGAACATATTAAGGTTCTTTTTTTTTCTTTTTTTCTTTTTTATTAGGGCGAGAGGGAAGGAATGGGGCGGGAGAAAAACACGGTGGTGGTGAATCACATTAAGGTTCTTACAGTATCTTCCCAGCTTGGTCGTATCTGCTGCCCTCACCATGTCTTCTGTCCTTGGAGCCGCGGTCACGCGGTCTGGCTTGTACACTGGCAGGGGGCCCTCTCCTCTGACAGAGATGCACTACGTTGGTTCCTCTAATTTCCATGTGAACTCTACTCCATTTTCCCAAGCATCTGCTCACCCACCTGCTGTTTTCTCCCTCACAGCACTGCACTGAGGCCGGTGCTTCTTTATGAATTAACCCAGCTCCCTAGAGCGGAGACAAGTGCTGCCACCAGGAGTGCCCCAAGGGCCATGGGCAGACCTGGGCAAATTCCCCAAACATGTCAGAGGGATGGCTGCACTGAAAATGTGCCAGCCCAACCTCTAGCCTATAAATCACCCACAGCAAGAGGGTAAGCCAGGAGCTGCACTGAGGTCTGTTAAGAGGACGGAAGAGAAAGTTTGTCCCTGATTTTAAGCCTGCAACTGTAAGACAAGAGCCCTTAGCAAAAGTAGAGGTTGGGCCCTGAAAGGTTTCCCGCTGAGCTTGTACTTCTATTTACAAGGTGTTTAGTGGCTTGGTCTGAAAACACTATAGAAGAAAACACTCAAGGCTTATCTAGCCCCTCACACAACTCTGGGCCAGCCAAGAGGGCCCAGCCCAGTCTGGGACAGGAGATAGTTGCCCCTGCCCAAGCCCTGCATCCTGACAATGACTGTGCACAGGGGAGTGGCTGGCTTTCAAACACACTCTCGCTGCTCATCTCCAAGATGGAAATGTATACAAGCTTATTCTAGTCCCCTCATATTTTAGCATCTGAGAAAGCATCCATTCCTAACCTTAGAACTGGACAGGATCTGTGAAGCTATCCCACACACCTCTGCATCCTCTGGTCCCACAGATAGGCCTGCCTTCCTACTGTAAGTAGTGGGATGCTGCATAACCCAAAAGATACATGTGGGTTCTAAAAGGCCTACCTTGAAATTTCAAACGAAAGTTTATATATGGGTGTGTTTTTATGGAAACAGGGACTACAACTCTCAGGGTAGTCACAGAGGGTCTATGGGCCCAACCCTGCTCTCAGCAGTTTGCAGTGCCAAGGCTCCACACCAGGTACAACCTACCCGGCCAGGCCCCTGGCAGTGCTCCCCACCACAGGTCCTGTTAACTCAGAGAACCATTCAACAAATCACTTTTTCACACGCCGTGAATCTACACTGCTGTTATTCCCACCCACACATCCCATCAACCCCTAGCGGATGGGCTGTGCTCCTCCACAGGCTGCGTGTAGGGGCTGTGTAGCAGAAAGTGAAGAGACATCCCTGCCCTCCTGGGGGACACAACCCCATGGTCATATGAATGAGTGACATGCTGTCACTGAGGCCGCTGGGCTCCACAGGGAGACATAAGTGCGAGGTCTGGCACAAGTGTTGGGGTGGCCTCCTGAGGGATTCACATTCCCAGCCTATATTCATAGCCATTAGGTCCTGGAGGACAGGACGACCAGGCTATTCAGCCACACCATAACCCCAGCATTAATTAAAATAGCAACTGGGGCCCGGGCACGGTGGTTCATGCCTATAAACCCAGCACTTGGGGAGCCTAAGGCGGGTAGGTTGCTTGACTCCAGGAGTTCAAGATGAGCCAGGGTAACATGGCCAAACTCCATTTCTAAAAAAAAATACAAAAACCAATCAGGTGTGGTGGTACGCACCTACAGTCCTAGCTACTCGGAAGGCCGAGATAAGAGGATCACCAGAGCCTGGGAGGCAGATGTTTCAGTGAGCCAAGATTGTGACACTGCACTCCAGCCTGGCAACAGAGTGAGACTCTGTCTCAAACTAAAAAAAAAAAAAAAAAAAGCAACCAGGAACAATTCCCTTTAAAAATCCCACCCCAATCTCCAACCTCATTAAGTCTCACAGCTTCTGATCTTTCAGTGCTGTTCTGAGATTTTCCCAGACGTGACAGGAAGTCACCATCAGGAGAAAGGGGGCTCTGTGTCCTGTAACACCTGATCAGTAATGGAAACTGGGTCTCCTTTTCTTAGTGCAGAAGAGTGAGCAGCAGCAGACCAGGCCCTCAAGGCCAACCATGGACCTGGTGGGATGAGGACAAAGGGGAGGCCACAGGCCAGAGAGGCTCCTGGGTGGCTGCAGAGCCATGCCAGTGCCAGACAGGGATGGAGTACAGGGAGGATACTAATGCCTGGACTCCTGTCAGAAAAACACAGCTCCCAGCATCCCTGGGGCAAGCTCCAGGACCCAAGACTGTTAGGGTGGGAGTTTGCCGGGAGGAAATATGATCCTGGGCACTAACAAACAGAAATGTGTAGGTCAGGGGAAGAATGCTAAGTGCTGAACCACAGCTTAGGAGCCTTTTTCACCAAAACTCAAATTCCTGTCCTCCTTTAAACTAATATCCATTAGGTGGCGCTGGGTTGCTTCAAATTCTGAGATACTCTGGAGGCCCAAAGATCACACAACAGGCAGTCCAAGGTCTTGTCTCCTTTCAACTTCCCAGCACAATTCAAACCTAAGAAATCATAGTCCATTCTTCCTTTAGAAATATATAGAGTTGGCCAGGGTCAGTGGCTCACGCCTGAAATCCTAGCACTTTGGGAGGCCGAGGTGGACAGATTTCCTGAGCTCAGGAGTTCAAGACCAGCCTCGGCAACATGGCAAAATATCTTTTTATTTAAAAAAAAAAAAAAAAAAAAAAACGGAAAGAAAAAGAAATATAGAGTCAATGCCTTGTTTTTTATTTTAAAGAATTCCTAAGAGACAGGGTCTCACTATGTTGCTGGGACCGGCATAGAGCACTAGAAGCTCAAACTCCTGGGCTCAAGCGATACCCAGACCTTGGCCTCTCCTGTTAGCTGGGATTACAGGCACATACCACCAGACCAGTTTGGTTTTTATTTTAATTCCAAGTTAGCCTGATTTTTGCTTGTAATCTAATCGTAGTTGAGGCATACACTCAGAATAAGAGAACAATTGCCAAGGAAGAGATTGGATACGAGGCAATTCAAGACAAAACAGTAGTAATTCTCTCAACACAGAGAAAACATTAGTGTGATAACAAGGAATAAAAGACAGGGTCAGACTACATGACCACAAAGGTCCCATTCTCCAACACAGAAGGGGCCAGAAAACAAAGCAATCACCTGGCAAGGGCGGAAGTTCTCTCACACCTGGGAGGCTCAGACCCCAGGGTCACCAAGAAAAAAACGAATACTAGTTGCAACTTATGTCACTAAAGACAAATCACTCTCCTATATTTAAGGACTTATATTTCCCAAAAGAAGAATGAACAAGGGATCTCAGCAGAGAGCTCACAGAAAAGACAAGCAGTTCAAACACGTGAAGAGATGCGTCCATGCATTACAGTAAAGCTACAAAGAGATACTATTCCCCACCTATTATTCTGGTTAAAATCCAAAATTTCTTGAGACTCAATGTTGGCAAAGCTGGAGTTAAGAGGCATCTTGTGTGCTGCTAGTGAGAATACAGACAGAGCTACAGACCCCTGAGAAGGAAACACAACATTACGAATGCCATTTTCCCCATTCGTAATGCTTTCAGGAATGATAGATACAGAGGCGCACGTACAAAATAACACAGGTAAATGGTTAGCACTGGAAGGCTGGAACCAATTCAATGATGGGGGCAGTTGAGGCTAACTAGGCAGCCAAAGAAAGAATTAAAAAGTCTTTTTTTTTTTGTCTTTTTTTTTATATGAGCTCTTGCCATGTTGCCCAGGCCAGAGTACAGTGGTACAACCACAGCTCATGGTAATCTTGATCTCCTAGGCTCAAGCGATCCTCTCACCTCAGCCTCCTGAGTAGGTGGGACTACAAGCTTGTACAACCACACTCAGATATTAAAAAAAAAAATTTGTAGAAATGCGGGTCTTACATTGTTGCCCAGGCAGATCTTGAACTTCTGACCTTAAGCAATCCGCCTGCCTTGGCCTCCCAAAGTGCTGTGATTACAGGCGTGAGCTACCATACCCAGCCTGCTTGTCCACATTTAACAGACGTGATGCTCAGCCAATATAATCAGAACAGTGACGTATCCTCAAGGCTTGCTGCCCTCATACATTCAGTGTCACAAACCCCAACTCCTTCCGAGCAAGGAGGAGAAAACTGGCCCCAGCTCCACCCACTGAGCCTCAATTTCCTCATGAATGAAGTGGGGTCAGTAACATCCATGCAGTGGCTCACGCCTGTAATCCTAGCACTTTGGGAGGCCGAGGCAGGCGGATCACGCAGTCAGGAGTTCAAGACCAGCCTGACCAACATGGAAAAACGCTGTCTCTACTAAAAATACAAAAATTACCTTGGTGTGGTGGTGTGCTAATCGCAACTACTCAGGAGGCTGAGGCAGGAGAATCGCTTGAACCCAGGAGGCAAAGGTTGTACTGAGCCAAGATTGCACCACTGCACTCCAGCCTGGGTGACAGAGCAAGACTCCGTCTCAAAAAAATAATAATAATAACCACTTTCAGACTCTCATGTATAATTTCAGGCTCATTTTCTGTTTTAAGAGGAGCCTGGAGGTGGTGGTTCTAGCAGAGGGCATGCTACTCAGCAAAGAGGCTGGAATTTTAAAAATGGCCGCCAGCTGGGCACGGTGGCTCATGCCCATAATCATAATCCCAGCACTTTGGGAGGCCGGGGCGGGCAGATCACCTGAGGTTGGGAGTTCGAGACCAGCCTGACCATCATGGGAGAAACCCTACCTCTACAAAAAATATAAAATTAGCCGGGCGTGGTGGTGCATGCCTGTAATCCCAGCTACACAGGAGACTGAGACAGGAAAATCGCTTTAACCTGGGAGGCGGAGGTTGCAGGGAGCCGAGATTGCGCCATTGCACTCCAGCCTAGACGGCAAGAGCGAAACTCCGTCTCAAAAAAAAATAAAAAATAAATAAAAAACAGCCACCAAGGTCACTGCTTTCAAGAGCTGCCACATGACCATCCCTTCCCAGTCCTCTCCTGCCCCAACCTCAGGAAACCCTGATGCTCACACCCCGGGAGAACAGTGGTCAGTTCCAGGGAGCCCTACCTGTTGACGCTGCTCCTCAGGCCCAGGCAGGCTGGCCCAGAGAAGGTTAATAAGCATGCCTGTGGGAAGAAAGCTGCCCAGCTGCCAAGGCAAGAGACTGAAGGCACAAGCTGTCCCAGTATAATAAATAACTGATTACTTAGTTTTAGCAATGATACAAATATATTAGGAACAATCACATCATCAATTATATAATCAACCCTATTAAATCATGATTCTTTATTAGTCTTTGCTCTACTATTATAGTGTAGAATCATTTTAGTCTTATAGTATAGACAATCGGGTGAAATACAATTAGGAACTGAAGGGACATTGTGAGAAGCGATCAGGAGGCGAGAGTGAGCGCCTTGCGGTAGCGCCCATGCCTGGGAAGGCGCCCGTTACCTAGCAGGCCGTGAAGGGGAGTTTCCCTTTCACTGGGGGAGTTCAGAGAACACTCTGCTCTGCCTGACTCTTCAGGAAGGTCTGACATTAGCCAGGCCGGCCCGCAGACATCCAGGGGCTTAAATGCCTCTCTGTGGTGCTGTGCTCCGATGGTCACCCTCCTTGTCCACCTTCAT
>CAUYLG010013471.1:0-24397 GCA_963573385.1 Cacajao melanocephalus
TGTTTCCACATTCTTTCTAACTACTAATTCCTCTGCAATTTTGGTGTTTTATGGAACATTTATGCAACATGAAACACACGCTGGTGTAACCCTTCCTCATCGCCCCTCTATGGAAATCAATACCCAGAACTACAAGCTCACACTTGCTTGAACAAATTTTATTTTTTTTCTCTTCAAGCCCCATTACACAGCATTTCTTTAAAATTTTAAATAAAATCTGCTTAAAATAAGTTTGTGTTAAGTGACTCATAGTTTGTTTATTTTTTTTTTTGAGACTGAGTCTTGCTCTGTTGCCCAGGCTGGAGTGCAGTGGTGTCATCTCAGCTCACTGCAACCTCTGCCTCCCAGGTTCAAGCAATTCTCCTGCTGCAGCCTCCTGAGTAGCTGGGATTACAGGCGTCCACCACCATGCCTGGCTAATTTTGTATTTGTGGTAGAGAGGGAGTTTCACCATGCTGACCAGGCTGGTCTCGAACTCCTTACCTCAGGTGATCTGCCACCTCTGCTTCCCAAAGTTCTGGGATTACAGGCATGATTCACTGTGCCTAGCCCTTCGGTTTCTTCTAATTGCAGCACGCTTTCCCCAGATTTTCTCCAGTCTGGCTCCATTTTAACATTCATGTTTCAGTTCTGATGTTACCTCCCAAAAGGTCTCTCTACCTCCCTGGCCTTTCTAGCTAATGTACCCTCTGCCTTCAGTTTCCGTCAAATGGCCTTGTTCAGTTTTCCTTCTAGTGCACATCATAATCTGCAAGTATCTTGTTTACTGATTTGTGGGGAGTTTACTGCCTGTCTCTTCCACCCTTGAGTGAGAGTGTGGACCACAGAGCAGGGGCTATCTCTGTCTTGTTCAGCTGCATACCCAGTGCCCAGCAGTGCCCACAGAGCCTGGTGCATACATGATAAACATTCAGTAAGTAGATGTTGAATGAATGGATAAGTGAATAAATGGGAGAATGAGTGAATGAATGGAGACAGGAGAGTCACAGGGAATCTCCTGGTGTGGGACTATAGACCAAAGTGGGGGCTAATGGTGGCTGAGGGACAAGGCCCCTGGTTGACCAATAGCTGAGATCTCAGCCCTGAGGCCTCCTCTGGGTCTAAAGGAGGCCCAGTGGGTGGGTGGAGGGGTGCATAGGGCCACAGCTGCAGAAACCTGGGAGGGGCTACAGAGGCACCTACCTCTTCTCATTTCCATAGGATTTCTGGGCCACTTTGGCATGCAGGATCCGCACAGTCTGTTCACACTGTTGCTGCAGGCACCTGCGCACGCCTTCCCGCAGAATGGTGGTGTGCTCTGGGGATGACCTGCTGAGGGGGCGGGGCAGGCACGTCGACCGGCCGCAGGAGGGACAGCCAAGGGTCAGGATGGCACAGGGTCCAAGCCCTCAGGTTGAGCAAAATGAAGTGGGCAGGGGGTTAGAGTGAGGGGGGAAGGGTGGGGCTGCTCTACATTCTGCCCCCATGGAGTCGGGAAGAGGAAGCGTTAGGTAAGGAGGAGACTAGGCTGCAAATTGTAGGCTAAATATTTAGGCTTTGAGGTGCTCAATGAGGCCTGCACAGAGCCCACGGGACCACCCAGGTTCCACTCTGCAGGTCTGGCGTCTTGCCCATTGGAGTCCAGGGCCATAGGGACAAGTGGCTTTGACACAAACGCCGCATTTATACTGGCCTTGGGATGGAGAAGAGTATTTTAGGGTTGATGGCATTGGTAGAGATGAAGCGTCCCCACCCTAGGGAATGCAGGGTGTTGGGGGTGAGGGGTGGGGGGAAGGGGGAGCCTTTGCTGGGCTCCTGGCCTGGGAGTGCTCTCTAGCCTCCTGCCTGCAAACAGGAAAGGGCCCAAAACCTCGTCCCCGGGATGGGGGGTTGCATGGGGGAATCTGAGCCTTTCTGGGGCCAAAGCCATATTCCTCCCTTTCTCCCATGAGAAGGGGCCTGTTGCTGTGTGGGCTTTCCTTCCCTTGATTATAGGAGTCAAGGCAGAGGACATGGGTCCTGCGGAGCGAGCCAGGTTGGAGCCTAGAGGCCTGGTGGCTTCCCAACCTGGGGGTCTGGATCGGTGTGGGTGGGTGTGCCACAGCAATTGCAGGGAGCAGTAGAGGAGTGGCGGTGGGGAGAGATGGGGGTTTAGCAGGTTGAGGCCCAAGGAGAGCCGTGAACGCTGAGGCTGTCCTTCTGGGCCCTTTATCCTCTTGGCAGGACCCAGTCTCTCCTCACTCCAGGAGGGGACAGTGTAGGACCGCACCCTCCAAAGCCAGGCCAGGCAGTCAGCAGCCACAGCCAGGACCGCTCCACCCCTTGGGGCTCTTCTCAAGGAAGTGCCTCCTAAGCTTCCAACGCATTCCGGCTGCTGCGGAGTGTGGCTGCCCCAGTCTCCTGTCTCCCGCTGTAGCTGAATTCCAGCGGGGCCCGCAGCTAGCCCCATCTGCAGCTCCAAGGGTGGTAGGAGCAGGGGGTGCTGGGTTTGCCCCCCCTCAGGAGGAAGGGGGGAGTCCCTCCCTGCCAGTGGGAGGGGTTGCAGCCTGCGCTTCCCCTCCCCACCCGCCAGCCCTGGGTTAAATGCGGCCGCCGCCTCTGCGTGCTCCAGCTGCCTGGCAGTCCCCACCTAGGGCACGCTGCCACGCCGTTACCTGGTCCAAGTGCCCGGGAGGCTCCGCCTGTCGGCTTCGCTCTGCAGCTGCATCTCTGATCTGTCCCGCAGGCTCAGGTGAGTCAAAGGGTTGGGAGGCACTGCGGGGTTTGTAGGGGAGTAGGTGTCAAGCCAGATCAGGTGACTGTATTTTAGCAGAGGCATGGCCTATGGTGCCCTATCTGACCCACAGTGCCATTCCCCACTTCTGCAGGGTCCTTTTGAAATCCAGCCCCCACCAGCAAGGCCATCAAAATAGGGTCATCCCTTTTCTACTCTCATCCATCCCTCCAGGAACCCCCTGAAATGTCCCTAAGGGACATTTGAGAAATGATTTACAGGTCTCTCCTCCCTTCCTGATCCTCTCCCACAACCCCACCTCAGGGCATCACTGAATCTTTCTTTTTAACGCAAGGATGAACTCTGCAGAGGAATCCTGGGTTCTAGTGTCAACCCTGCCACGACATCGCTGTGTGCCCTTCAGCAAGACACCACCCTCTCTGGACCTAGTTTCTTTCTTTGTAGAATGAGGGGTTTAGAAAGGTGATGAACTTTGGGCAGGCGCTATTTTTGACTTTCTAGGATTCCTGGGGTGGAGGCAGGGTGCCAGGTGAGATGTTGGCTCAGACCAGGAACAGGATGAGGGGAACCTTAACCAAGATTTGGGGGCCCAGAGGAGTCTCTGAGTGGGAAAGGATGGCGGGTGGCAGAGACCCCTCGTGCCTTAACCCTCATGCTGCCCAGGGATGCTGGCCTTGCTGTGGCCCAAGTTAGAAAAGGGTTCTCCGCCCTCCCACCTCCACCAGTGCTGCCACATCTAGCTTAGTCACCCTCCCACGGCCGGCCCTGCCAGAGGGATTTCTGTTCTTCTACCAGGCCTGGGAGGGAAAAGGGGAGAAGAATCCGGGATAAGAAGGCCACCTGGAGTGAGAAGCAGGCACAGGCCTTGCTCAGAATAGGCGCATTCATGGAATTGGGGGTGGGGGCGGGGCTGCGGTTGGGTTAGGGGCAGCTGGCCCTCTCTGCCAAGAAACAGCAACAGAAAAATGGCTAACAGCTTCAGCATGGGGCGCCAGGGTGGGGGAGGAACTGGAAGGAAAAGAGGTTTAGTGATTTCTAGGCGCCAGGGGGCCTCAAAAGGGAGAAGGGGAACCAGGAGCCCTAGGTTCTAATCCTGTTTTTGCAGCTCGGTGGGCTGCCTTCTTGGGCCTTAGTTTTCCTATCTGTACAGTGGGGGGGTCCTTCGTAGTTCTCACGGGGCGTTTCCGGGGCCACGGGAGGGTGAGCTCACCTGCTGCCCCTGCAGGGTCCATGGCAGCTCCACAGGGCCCCAGCCGCTCACCCGCCGCCCTCTGGGCAAGTCCAGTGCTGCTGTCGCTGGAACCCTGCACACTCCTGCTCCCCGGTTCTTGGGCGGGATATATCCTGTCCAGGCCTTATCTCCAAGGCCCTGGGCCCGCTGTTTGCTCGGGGTGGGCGCACCTGCTGGGCAGATGTGGGCTTCCCACGCCCCCTGCCATCTCGGGCGCCCCCTGGCGGTCGCTCCTGAGAGCAGTCGGGAAACAGGCGCCAAGCCGCGCGTTCTCGTGCGCGGTGGGTTTTGTTCCACTAGCTGCCACGCCACCACGCTCAGCCCTCCCCGCCGCCTGCGGCTGGGCAGTGCGTATCTCTGTGTGTGTGGAGGGGTATACGGGAGTTGGCGAGTTGCGAAGACAGCCACACAGAAGCTTCTTGTGTGCGTAGGGGAGTGCGCCGAGGTGGGGGAGGGCTTCTGTCTGCAGAGGTTCGCCTGGCAGGAGAGGCACCCAACGCCCAGGCTGGCTCACAGAAACCAGCAGGCGTGGGATTCTCCTGCCCGCAGCCACTTTCTGGCCAAATGACTGTAGGCAACAGCGATTAACTTTTCTGAGCCTCAGTTTCCTCGTCTATATGATGGGGACAATCACAACCTTAGTGTTACAATTGCAAAGAGGATTAAATGCCACAAGGCGAGAAGAGCTTTTAACACTGTGCCTGATATTTAAGAAAGGCCTTTTTTTTTCCTGTTTAAATTTTGTATATTTGTGTCTATATATCTATTCTTATTTACTATTCTGCAGTTTCACAAAGAATCTCTTGTGGGCCAAGTGCAGTGGCTTATGCTGAGGTGGGAGGATCACCTCAGGTCGGGAGTTTGAGACCAGCCTGGCCAACGACGGTAAAACCCGTCTCTACTAAAAATGCAAAAATTAGCTGGGCATGGTGGCAGGAGCCTGTAGTCCCAGCTACTCCGGAGGCTGAGGCAGGAGAATCGCTTGAACCTGGGAGGCAGAGGTTGCAGTGAGCAGAGATCATGCCCACTGCCTTCCAGACTAGGCAATAGAGCAAGACTCCATTAAAACAAAAAACAAACAAACTAACAAAAACTCGTGTTTCCCAGCAATCCCACTGTGATAAAAAATTTTAAATTCTGAAACATTTCAAAAATACGAAAAATAGAGAAATTAGTAATAAAATAAACCCACAACTCTCTTCCCCCTCCAAGTCCCTATCACCCAGAATAAGAGCTCTGTAAATACTGTTGTTTTTCTATTTTCCTTCCTCCATCCAGGCTCTGACACCTCCATTCTCTGTTCCCAAGCACCATGAGAGGCCTTTGCTGGCCTGTATTGCTGCTCCTTCTTCAGCCCTGGGAAACCCAGCTCCAGTCAGCAGGTGAGCTGGGGCCCAGCCCTCACCAGTGGGAGGAGGGGAGCCGAAGCAGGTCCTTCCTCTGCAGCCAGCTCCTCCTACTGGGGAGAGGGAAGCAAGGGCTTTGGAACATAAGGGTCTGGGTTTAAGTTCCCCGCGTCATCTCTCTGGGCCTCAGTTTCTTCATCTGTAGGATGTAGCTTAGTTTGGGGCACATGCAGACCTGCCTATGGGATGTTTAATTTGGAAAAATTATTCGAAAACATGGAAAACCCAGGAAATTTTACATAAAAATCCCTGTTTGGTACTTCTCTTGAAAAAGCCAGGGATCTGCTAACATCAAATTCGCAGGTGCATGGCAGCATTTGGATGGAGCTGCCTGCCCAATTTAGGAGTGATTCAGGCTCTTTGGGTCTCCGCCGTCTTAACCCAACCAGTTCATCCATGTTGCCTGCCTGGTCCCTGCAGGCTTTGAGTTTGTGACGCTTCCTTGCCCCCTCATCAATGGGTAATACCTTCTCGGAATAGCCCTCAGAGCTGTGAGATGAGGGAATTTGTGCAATCTCCTAGGCCAGGTGCTGGGCACATGCCGGGTGAGTGCGTCTATCTAACCTGCCTTAGCTGTGCTGGGCGCTGTTATGCCGGAACTGAGGCATTTCCCCTGAGTTTCTCTGGGGGATCTCGGAGGTGAGGTTTTGCTGACCTAGGAGAGTCTTCCCTGATCTCCCCGCAGGTCCCAGGTGTCACACCGGGCCCCTGGATCTGGTGTTCGTGATTGACAGCTCCCGCAGCGTGCGCCAGTTCGAGTTCGAGACCATGCGGCAGTTCCTCGTGGGCCTCGTCCGCGGCCTGAACGTGGGTCCCAACGCCACGCGCGTTGGTGTGATCCAGTACTCGAGTCAAGTGCAGAGCGTCTTCCCTCTCCGCGCCTTCTCGCGCAGCGAGGACATGGAGCGCGCCATCCGCGACCTGGTGCCGCTGGCGCAAGGCACCATGACGGGACTGGCAATCCAGTACGCCATGAACGTGGCCTTCAGCGTGGCCGAGGGCGCGCGCCCGCCGGAGGAGCGTGTGCCGCGCGTCGCTGTCATCGTGACGGACGGGCGGCCTCAGGACCGCGTGGCCGAGGTGGCGGCTCAGGCGCGCGCTCGTGGCATTGAAATTTACGCGGTGGGGGTGCAGCGCGCGGACGTGGGTTCCTTGCGCGCCATGGCATCGCCCCCGCTGGACGAGCACGTCTTCCTTGTAGAGTCCTTCGACCTCATCCAGGAGTTCGGACTGCAGTTCCAGGGCCGGCTGTGTGGTGAGTTAGGAGAGTGCTGGAGGGAAGCTCCAACTCTCAATCCAAATGCTTGAATTCCTTTCCCACCACAGTAAATCCCATCCCTCGGGGTGGCCCCGCGCTTTCCAGGTAGAGTTGCCCGGACCTACCGCAGGCTGTTTCAGATTTCAGCTCTGACCACTTCTGCTCAGGCTCCATCAACAAGGAGCAACCTATAGTTTCTTGCCCTGCCCGCCACAGCTTACCACAGGCTTAATGTCAAACTCCAACACTAACCCCCTGTACACAAGGAACCAGTGATTCTCAAAGCTGACAGCGATCGGCTGCTCCAAAGGATCACGGCCTAACCTCACGGGGATGGCTCCTCCCGTTATCATCTTAGCTCCTCCCACAAATGTTGCAAGATCTGTTCTAGCCACGTTTTGAGTTTATTCCACCCACCTTGATTTAGCACCTCTCCACCTCCCTACCCACTCCTGCCCCTGTGGAGTCCTGTTCTATCCCACTGACATGTCTAATTGGGTGCCCCCTCTTCTGAGCCTACTTGCAGGGGCTCCTTAAGCCCTCCTACCTGGTACACCCCTCTCGGATGAGTTATTTCCCTCTGAAAGCCATTTGAGGGTGATGCCTGCCTCTGACCCCATCTCCACCCAGCTCTCTCTTGTTGGAGGCTTCTGCCTATTTGTTCCCTACTGAATCTAGTCCTGTGTGTCCTCAGGGAAGGACCAGTGTGCTGAGGGGAGACATGGCTGCCAGCACCAGTGTGTCAACGCCCCGGGCACGTTCCACTGCGCCTGCTACCGGGGCTACAAGCTAGCAGCAGATAACAAGAGCTGTTTGGGTGAGAGCTACCCCTGCCCTACAATCTCACTGCTCCTGAACCTTCTTTGGCTCCCCATTGCTCCAACATCAGACCAATGAGTCTGGAAGGGCCTTTGGCAGTAAAAGCACACCTCCATCACTTTACAGGCCTAAGAAAGAAAGGTATTACCTGGGGTCACAGAAGCTCCTGGTGGGACCCCACAGTTCAGCATGCTTTCTGCTCCTCTTTCTCTCTGTTTTCAGGCCAGTCTCCTGTCTGGCTCCAACCCACCTCCCAAACTTGTTTCTGTCTTTTTTATTTTTTTTAGACAGAGTCTTGCTCTGTTACCCAGGTTGGAGTGCAATGCTGTGATCTCAGCTCACTGCAACCTCCGCCTCCCAGGCTCAAGTGATTCTTGAGCCTCGGCCTCCTGAGTAGCTGGAATTACAGGCACCCACCACCATGCCTAGCTAATTTTTATATTTTTAGTAGAGATGGGGTTTTGCCATGTTGGCCAGGCTGGTCTCGAGCTCCTGACCTCAAGTGATTTGCCCGTCTTGGCTTCCCAAAGTGCTGGGATTACAGGCGTGAGCCACCGTGCCTGGCTGTTTCTCTCTTCTTACGGTCACATCCTTGCAGTTTCTTTTCTTAGACACTGTTGGGGGGCTTCAGTTAGGTGGGTCTACCCACTCGTGTACCTGCACCTCAGTTATTTATGTGCTGCTTACCTGAGCTGCCCTGGCCGCTCCCTTCTGCCTTTGCACGTCTTTCAAGACTCAGTCCTCTCTCTCTCTCTCTCTCTTTTAAGAGACAGGGTCTTGCTCTGTTGCCCAGGCTGGTCTCACACACCTGGGCTCAAGAGATCCTCCTACCTCAGCCTCCCAAGGTGCTGGGATTACAGGTGTGAGCTGGTTCTTCATTTTTGTCTTCTGAAAAGCTATGGCACAAAATACCTTGCTTATTCAACTGAGTTTTTTTTACTGAGTGCCAAGTTAGTATTACGCATTGTGCTAGCAGCATTACACACGTTATTATCTCAGCCTCACAACAACCTGGAAAAAGAAGTCATGTAATCCCAATAACCCAGATGTCAGCCAGGGTCTTCTTGTTTTTAGGAACTTTAGAAGTTGTCTCGAACCCCAATTTGATGACTGTTTAACATTCAAATCCCTTTCCAAGACCTCTGGAAATTCCCCAAGCGCTTACATTCTGGTGGTCACCTCTTGCTGTGAGCCTCTGCTAAATTCATTTGATTTACAGATCTTCTCTCACTTCTCAGACCTGCACATCCTGTTCTTGTTACGCATGTTAATCAGCCTCTTCCTTGGTTTACACACTTGCGTATGCAAGGACATGTATGTGTATAATGAAGTGAGCTTATGTCTGTTTTACTAAAAATGGGAATGGGCAGAGTGTGAATTAAGTGTGTGTGCTAAGTAACTCATAGCATACACACACACACACACACACACACACACACACACACACCAAGAACTCATTATAAGTGAATATTAGTCTTGTTTCTAAAAGTTCTGTCAGCCCAGTACAAGGATTTTTCACTGACAGTCTCAACCCACAGTTACTTATCTTCATATTGGCTCTCTTTTTGTTGTTGTTGTTTGTTTGTTTTATTTTATTTTTCCTCTCTCTCCACTCTCATCTCCTTTCCAGGAACTCCAAATTATTACTTTTCTTCTTTCTTCTTTTTTTTTTTTTGAGATGTTGTCTTGCTCTGTTACCCAGGCTGGAGTGCAGTGGCATAATCTTGGCTCACTGCAACTTCTGCCTCCCAGGTTCAAGTGATTCTCCTGTCTTAGCCTCCCTACTAGGTGAGACTACAGGTGCCCGCCACCACGCCTGGCTAATTTTTGTATTTTTAGTAGACACAGGGTTTTACCATATTGGCCAGGCTGGTCTCGAACTCCTGACCTTGTGATCTGCCCACCTCAGCCATCCAAAGTGCTGGGATTACAGGCATGAGCCACGCCACTCAGCCAATTCTCACTTTTTTATACAGGGTAATTAACCTCTCTTCAGTCCAGCTCTCGGCCATCTTTGCATATCCAGACCATCAAGATACTCAGCAGGGCAATAGTCCCCCATTTTCCACAGAAGGAAGCTGTAAATAGCAATCACTCTCTTCCATTATATTCCCATTTTGCACATAGTAAAATGGAGGCTCAGACAGGTAAAGTGGCCAAACCTGTCCTCTGTAAGTCAGAGAGCATCTTGAGGACAGACACCCTGACTAATTAGGTCAGGATTGTTGGGGTTGGGGCCCAGGCACAGGTATTCTTAAAAATTTCTTATTCCACCTGATTTTGGTTAAAAAAAAAAAGGAAAAAAAAGAAATTTCTTCAGGCAGTTGTGCTACCAGAGCTGAGAAGGACAGCCCTGGGCATGGACTGATCTCATCTCTTCCTCAGCCATTGACCTGTGTGCTGAAGGGACCCATGCATGTGAGCACCACTGCGTCAATTCCCCAGGCTCCTATTTCTGTCGCTGCCAAGTTGGCTTTGTACTCCAGCAAGACCAGAGGAGCTGCAGGGGTGAGCAACAACCCCACCCTCCTGCCACACCCGGGACTGTGGCCTCCGAGTCCTGTCAGAGGTGACATCTTGCTGTTTCTTCCCTCTGGCCAGCCATTGACTACTGCAGCTTCGGGAACCATAGCTGTCAGCATGAGTGTGTTAGCACCCTTGGTGGACCACGGTGTCACTGCAGGGAGGGCCACGACTTGCAGCCCGATGGGAGGAGCTGTCAGAGTGAGGAGGGCTTTCCTGCATTTGTGGGAGGGATAAGAGATCTTAGCTGGTGGGATTCATCCTGACTCATCCTACCCCGTCTCTCCTTTAAGTCCGGGACCTTTGCAATGGCGTGGACCATGGCTGTGAGTTCCGGTGTGTGAGCGAGGGCCTCTCCTACCGCTGCCTGTGCCCTGAGGGGCGGCAACTTCAGGCAGATGGCAAGAGCTGCAGCAGTGAGTGATGGGTGGGAGGGTGTTCTGTCTGCTTCTGCCCCATTGCGCACATTCTGAGCGTCCTTGACTTTGCCCTTGCTGTGGCCTCTAGGCTGTGGTGTGAATGTGTGTGTGTGTTGTAGGGGTGATATTGGAAGGGATGCCATTCCCTGCCTCCATCTCTTTCCCCACAATCCTCTACTTGGCTGTCAATGTTAATTTTAAAAATATATATTTGATCTCACTCCTCCTTTGCACATAAGCCTTCTGTGGCTCACCAATGCCTACAGAAGAAAGATCAAATGACTTAGCCTTAAGTGTTTCAAATGGTGAGCAAAACCACATTAATGGATAATGAAATCAAATTACTGGGTTATAACCAACATTAAAAAAAAAAAAAAGAATGGAAGACAACATAGAGTTTACTGCCTGTAGAAATAGTTATATTATTCTTGAAACTTTAGTTCTATGTGAATGCCTCATGATGTATTCTCATTATTATTATTTTTGCTGTGGGCTGTGATAAAAATTTTGAAACTGCTGCCTTAGCTTCAGTCAACTCCATCAGCCTATCTCCTGCCACACTGGAACATTTCAGTCTTACTGGCCTGCCCCTCCCCGAATGTATGTGGAGCTCTGCATGCCTCTGTACATGCTGCATCCCACCTTCTAGACTGTACCTTACTGCCTTGGCAAACTCCTACTGATCTTTCAAGACTCTCTTAGTTTATTCAGGCTGCTATACCAAAGTGCCATAGACTGGGTGGCTTAAACAACATTTATTTTTCACAGTTCTGGAGGCTGGGGAGTCCAAGACCAAGGTGCCAGCAGATATGTGTCTAATGAGGGCCTGCTTTCTGATTCTTAGATGGCACAACTATCAACACCTTCCTGTGCCCTGCCCCCTCCCCACACACCAATCTTCTTGCTGCATGCTCTTCTCTCTCTCTTTTTTTTTGAGACGGAGTTTCGCTCTTATTGCCCAGGCTGGAGTGCAGTGGCACAATCTGGCCTCACTGCAACCTCCGCCTCCCAAGTTCAAGAGTTTCTCCTGCCTCAGCCTCCCAAGTAGCTGGAATTACAGGCATGCACCACCATGCCTAACTAATTTTGTATTTTTAGTAGAGATGGGGTTTCTTCATGTTGGTCAGGCTGGTCTCAAACTCCCGACCTCAGGTGATCCACCTGCCTCAGCCTCCCAAAGTGCTGGGATTACAGGCATGAGCCACTGTGCCTGGCCGCATGCTTTTCTCTTCTAGCACTTTCCTTGACCGAAGCATATGCCATGTCTGACTTGCTCTGCTCTGTCCTCGTGGATCAGGATTATGTTTTAATTCTTGTTGAACCCTCTTTGGTCCTAGCAAATTCCCTGGTTCAGAATAGGGAAGGCAGCATTGTAGAGTGATTCAGGAGCATGGGTTTTGGAGTCAGACAGACCTGGCTTCATGTCTTGGCTCAGTCAGTACTAACTATGAAATCTGGGGCAATCACTTTACCCATCAGAACCTCAGTTTATAGAAAATGGGGACAATACTCAAGCTTATTGGGAGGATTGAGAATATATATAAGCCCTTCACCCAGTACCTGGCACATGGTAAGCTGTCCGTGAATAATGTTTTTGTTATTAGTATTGTTAATATTGGTACAGTGCTTAGAAGTGTGCCTGATACATAGTAGTTGATCAATAAATGGTAGTTATTGTGGTCATTATGATTGTTGTTTAAAAAGATGCTTTTAGCAGAGTATCTGGTTTGTTCTAAGCACTGAATAAATGTCAAGGGCAATGATGATGATGATGACGGTGGTTGTGATGATGGCAATAATTATTACACTGCCCAGCACAGCAAAGACTCAGGAAATGTTGTCTGTTATATAACAAATGTTTGCGAATGAATGACCAGATGGATAGGCAGCTGCTGCCAGTCAAGAATCTGGTCCCTCAATTCAAGCTCTTCTGGACGTGCAGGGTGCCGGGAAGGCCACGTGGACCTTGTTCTGCTGGTTGACGGCTCCAAGAGCGTGCGTCCACAAAACTTCGAGCTGGTGAAGCGCTTCGTGAACCAGATTGTGGACTTCCTGGATGTATCCCCCGAGGGCACGCGCGTGGGGCTGGTGCAGTTCTCGAGCCGCGTGCGCACCGAATTCCCTCTGGGCCGCTACGGCACTGCAGCCGAGGTGAAGCAGGCGGTCCTGGCCGTGGATTACATGGAGCGTGGCACCATGACAGGGCTGGCGCTGCGGCACATGGTGGAGCACAGCTTCTCCGAGGCACAGGGTGCGCGGCCCCGTGCCCTCAACGTGCCTCGCGTTGGCCTGGTCTTCACGGACGGCCGCTCCCAGGATGACATCTCAGTGTGGGCAGCACGCGCCAAGGAGGAAGGTGGGCTTGGCATGGGACACAGTGGGCTGGGCTTGGGTCAGACGCGGGGAGGCAGCTTTTCCAAGGCCTGGGGCACCCTCTGAGTCCCTGGCCCTGTAGGCATCGTCATGTACGCCGTGGGCGTGGGCAAGGCGGTGGAGGCGGAGCTGCGCGAGATAGCCTCGGAGCCGGCAGAGCTGCACGTGTCCTATGCCCCAGACTTCCGCACTATGACGCACCTGCTGGAGAACCTGAAAGGCAGCATCTGCCCAGGTGAGAGCACCTCTCTCGGGGCTCTTCCTCTCTCTCATTGCCTACCCTCTGATATCTCCCCTTCCTAGTCACCCCCTACCCTCTTTGTAGTCATAACCAGAGGTTGGGCTCACTAGACAGAGTTTTGCTCCTCCAAATGTGGTCCGCAGGCCAGCTGCAGGGCGGTGACCTGGTAGCTTCTTAGAACTGAAACATTTCCGGTGCTCTCCAGACGGAATAAATCAGAATTTGCACCTCGACAAGATTCTCAGGTGATTTGTAAGCATGTTAAAGTCTAAGAAACACTAGACTAAGCTACCCATCCCCCAAATCAGTGGAGGTTCAGAATAATTTGGGAAAAGTTTTTTGAAGGCACACCAGACAGCATTTGTAAGTGGAGTCACAGCATATATCCCCTGTACTTGTTAGAATTCAACCTTATGAACTTGGCAAAGTGGCAGGACTGAGTATATTTTAAGTACACACAGGACTGTTTGTTTTTCATTTTGTTTTGTTTTGGTGGGGGGAGCAACGTAGCTCATACATGCAATCCTTCTGCTTCATCATCTGGTGCTCAGCTGAGGAGAAAGAGACTAACTCTACCTGTGGAGGAGAAGGGGGCTCCTGAATTGTGTGTATTGTGCTCTAGGTGATATAGGGAATGTCTCCAGGGTAACTTTTATCCTAGGGTCTTTAAACACTAACCCAGGCTTAAGATGTGACTCATTCCAGTTTATCAGGCTCCAGCTTCAGAAAACAAATTAAGTAGGGCTGATCTGGGTCTGGAGATCTTCTTCTTTTTTTTAAGTATATGTAGTGGGGGCAGGCGCAGTGGCTCATGCCTGTAATCCCAGCACTCTGAGAGACCGAGGCAGGTGGATCACTTGAGATCAGGAGTTCAAGACCATCCTGGACAACATGGTGAAACCCTGTCTTTACCAAAAAATACAAAAATTAGCCGGGCATGGTGGCAGGCACTGAGGCAGGAAAATTGCTTGAACCTGTGAGGCGGAGGTTGCAGTGAGCTGAGATTGCACCACTGCACTCCAGCCTGGTGACAGAGTGAGACCTTGTCTCAAAAAAAAGTATATGTGTGTGTATATGTATATATATACACACACGCGTGTGTGTGTGCACACACACACCCGGGCACAACATACATGTATATAGGAATACAAATACACACACACACACACACACACACTCTTCACCCCCTCCCCCTGCCCCCAGCTAATTCTAATTATTGTGGAGTCCCTGGATTAGCTGCTCTTTCAGGGCTCTTCCTGTGCTGACTCTTACATGCCCCACAGTGTGACCTTGGACAAGTCACTTACCCCACCCCTACCTTAACTTTTCTTTTCTGTAACCAGGGAGGCACTGGCTGCCCAAAGTTACCTCTAGCTCTAGAGTTCTAAGAGAAGTCTGGGCTCTGTGACCAAGGCTCTTTACCAATTGGTGGTATGACTGAAACCAACCTTTGGTTTCTCCATCTGCAAAAGTAGGGATCTTTGCTGGATTGTTGTCAATAACAAGACTTACAGCAGTTTGTTAACAGTACACACAAGACCAAGATGAAGAGATAACTTTTAAATCATTACAGCAGTGTTGTTGAAGACTAAAGGGCAGGCATTGGGCTTATTATTTCACTACTTGTAATCCTTTTCCTTTGGATTCCTAAGGTACTTTTGTTGTAGCATTTTTTTAAAAGTCATTCCCTGTAATTTTTTTCTTTTTTTTTTTGAGATGGAGCCTGGCTCTGTCGCCCAGACTGGAGTGCAGTGGTGTGATCTTGGCTCACTGCAACCTCTGCCTTCCCGATTCAAGCGATTCTCCTGCCTCAGCCTCCCGAGTAGCTGGGATTACAGGTGCCCGTCACCACACCCGGCTATTTTTTTTTATTTTTAGTAGAGACGGGGTTTCACCAACTTGGCCAGGCTGGTCTTGAACTCCTGACCTCATGGTCCACCTGCCTTGGCCTCCTAAAGTGCTGGGATTACAAGTGTGAACCACCTCACCTGGCCTCCCTGTAATCTTAACAATGGCACATGCTTATAGAATTTTAGTGAATCTAAGATACCATTCATTTTAAGATTCACCATTATTTTATATGCTGCGAAGAAAAAACATGTGCTAATTTTAATTATAAGGTCTACTGCCCAACCCTCAAGATGCTGAGATGTATGGGGAGACAGCGTTGGATCAGGATTAGTGGTTTCTAAACATTAGGGTACTATCAGAATCACCTGGAGGACCTTTAAAAACACAAATTGCTGGGCTTCAACTCCAGATTTTCTGATTCAGTATGTCTGGGATGGTGTCTGATAATTTGCATTTCTGATAAATTCCTACATGATGCTGATGCTGCTGGTTCAAGGACCACACTTTGAGAATCACTGGTCTAGTTGAAATACACTATAAAGCAGTGGTACACAACCTTTTTGGCACCAGGGACTGGTTTTGTGGAAGACAATTTTTCCGTGATGGTGGTAGGGAGGATGGTTTCAGGATGACTCAAGCACATTACATTTATTTTGCACTTTATTTCTATTATTACATTGTAATATACAATGAAATAATTATACAATTCACCATAATGTACAATCAGTGGGAGCCCTCAGCTTGCTTTCCTGCAGTTAGATGGTCCCATCTGCAGGTGATGGGAGACAGTGACAGATCATCAGGCATTAGATTTTCATTAATAAGCCTGCGACCTAGATCCCTCCCATGCAGAGTTTACAATGTGCTCCCATGAGAATCTAACAATGCCACGGGTCTGACAGGAGAGGAGCTCAGGTTGTAATAGGAGCCATGGGGAGCAGCTGTAAATACAGGTGAAGCTCCCTTGACTGCTGGCTCCTCACCTCCTGCCATGTGGCTCAGTTTTCAACAGGTCATGGGCTTGTACTGGTCCATGTGATGTGCTGGTAATGGTCCATGGCCTAGGGGTTGGGGACCCCTGCTGTAAAGTATTTACTTGAACCAGGCAGTGTTCTAGATCTGTGCTTTTTCAAAAAGGTAGGCAGTAGCTATTACAGGTACCTATTTAATTAAAATGGATTGAAATAAAATAAATTTTAGTCCTTTAGTGGCACCAGTCACATTTCAAGTGTTAAACAGCCACACGTGCCTTGTGGCTACTGATTTGGATAGGGCAGGTATAGAACACTTCCATCATTGCATACAACTTTATTTGGAGAGTGCTACTTAAAGTGGGGTCCACAGACCAGAAGCATCAGCATCATTTGGGATCTTATTAGAAATGTAGCTTCTGAACTCCTCCATTCTGAATCAGAATCTATATTTTAACAAGCTCTCCTGATGATTCCAATGAGCATTAAGGTTTGAGAAACAGTCTTGTAAGTTGTGCACATGCGCACACACACGCACACATTCACAGGTGACTGAATCCTCGAAGCCACTAATGCATACATTCTTTCATTATATCCATTTTATAGATGAGGAAACTGAGCTTAGAAAGGTTAGTAAGTTTCTCAGTATTTCACAGCTCCTTATCTTGGGACTCAGTCCAGGTCTCTCTGAATCCAAAGCCCATATACTCAACGATAGGCCCAGTGCAGGGAAATCAGAGGGACAAGGCTAGCGCAATTTCTCATCCCCCTGACCCTCTGTGCCCGGCTTGCAGAGGAGGGCATCAGCGCCGGGACAGAGCTTCGGAGCCCATGTGAATGCGAAAGCCTCGTGGAGTTCCAGGGCCGCACGCTGGGGGCGCTCGAGAACCTGACACGGAATCATATCCTTTGGGGCTGGTGGCCTGGGCTGGAGGGAAGGTGACGGGACCGCGCCGAACCCCAACGGCTTCCTTAACCGCTCACTGGCCCAGCTGACCGCGCGCCTGGAGGATCTGGAGAACCATCTGGCCAACCAGAAGTGAGGGCCACTCGGGCTGGGGTGCGGCCCCACGGACCGTGCCAGTTGCGCGCCACCGGGGCGCCGGGGCCAGGCAGAACCTGGGCCCGCCGGGATTGGGCTGTTGGGGCGGAGGCAGTGGAGGGCTTCCAGCGCTGCGCTGAGCTGGCCTCGCCCGAAACAGAAGGCGAATTGCGGGGGTCACGGGGATAGCGGGTAGTGGGGGAAGGGGCACGTGCTAGATCGGCACGCCCTCGCCGCGTGCCTCTCTCAGTTCTTTGTGGATTTGTTTAATTTTTCTTAAAAAAAAAAATCTGATTTCCACCAGGTCCGTTTTTGGGTCTTGCTGCACCGCCAGAGGGAGGGGAAGCCAGACGGAGGACGCTCTGCCGGCGCCCGGGCGGCGTCTCCTTGGAGAAAGGCGCATTGTGCGGGGGTCGGGCTCGGGGGCGCCGCTTTCCCCTGCTTGTTTGTTCAGCCGAGAACAGATGGCTCCTTATGCAGGCTGCGGGAAGGGAGGGGGCTCAACAGGAATCCTTGGGGTCTGAGCAAGTCTGCGCCACCCCATTCCCCAGCGGATTGAACGCTTCGCTCTCCGGCCTATCCCATGATGCCCCCAAATCTGGCTCAAAAGCTGCTAGGGCTGAGCGCTCGTGAGGGATGCGGTGTAGGGATGGCGTTGGTGGGAAAGCGAGAGGCAGTAATTGAACCCTAAATGGATGGAGTGGGAGTGAATAAATGAGCTTTGCCCGATTTTAACTCCCTCCTGCACTAGGTGGGAAGAGGAGGAGGTATCGGCTAGGACCCCTGTCTACCCAGCCTGGGGCCTTCCTTCTGTCAACCTCTCAACCTCTCCGAAAACACTTCTATCAGCAAAGAACACAAATCAGTACCATTTTCCAGGTGCATGCAAGAAACCACGAAGTTTAAAATGCTTCCAGTCCTAGAGTGATTTGGGGAAACTTATTTTGTGTTTGTTTCCTCATCTGCAAAGTAGAGATTGGAATTCTTACCCCCAAGGGTGATGGGGAGAATCAAGGACATTCTCCTAAGGCATGTGACACTGTGCCTGGTACCTGTCAGGCCCTCAATTAATGGTAGCTGTTAACTATTCTTACAGTAATAGCTAACATATTTAGTGTTGGGCATTATTGTAACTGATTTGCAGGTGATTGCCACCACTCTTCTGCATGCTGTTAAATATGTTAAATAGCTAACATATTTAGTGTTGGGCATTATTGTAACTGATTTTCATTTTATCTTTGCAACCATCTTATGAAATAAGAATTATTGCTTTTATCATCCCCATTTTACAGATGAGGAAACTGAGGCACAGAAAGGTTAAGTTTCCAACAGTAACATAGCCAGTAAGAAACTGAACCAGGATGTTTCCTATGGCTGCTCTAATAAGTTATCACAAATTAAGTGGCTAACAACACAAATTTATTACCTTACAGTTTTTAGGTCAGAAATGTAAGATGTGTTGGCGAGGCTTTATTCCTTCTGCTGGCTTTTGTTTCCTGGCCTTTTCCAGCTTCTAGAGGCTACCTGAATTTCTTGGGTCCTGGCCCCACATCACTTCAGCCTGTTTCAATCAGCACATCTCTTTCTCTGACTCTGACTCTTCCATCTCTGTCTTATAAGGACCCTTCTGATTATATTGGCATGACCTTGATAATCAAAGATAATCATCCCATCTCAGGCTCTCTATCTTAGCCACATCTGCAAAGCCCTTTTTGTAATGTGAGGTGACATAATCACAGGTTCCAGGGATTAAAACGTGGACATCTTTGTGGGGATGGCTATTCTACCTACCACATGGGACTTGAAGCCAGGTTGACTGACTTCAGAGCAGCTGCTCTTAAGCACTCTGTGCCAGGCACCTTGCTAGGCTTGGTGAAGAGGTAGAAACTGATGATTGAGAAAAGCTCTTGAGTTGCGGAAGCTCCAGGCTAGAAGGGCTGTGGTCCACCTGACTACACCTGTAGCAGAAAAAGGGAACTTCAGATGAGAGGAGGGAGAAATTCCGGAGAGGTGATTGTTAAACAGTGGCTGGAATTTTCACAGGAGGCCACGGGGGACTTTACAGGTGAGTGAAGCATGAACTACGTCTGGTCAGGAGAAACTGGAGTATGGGGGGTGGGAATGATCATCTTAACTGGCAGTGGGGGTCAGATGAACTAAAGCCCTATGGACACCACTTGGGCCTGTGACCTCACCTTGCCTTACCACTCATTTTACATTTGGGGAAACTGAGGCCTAGAGGCCAGAGTTGCCTGACCAAGATCACATGGAGAGAAAGCACCAGTTGTACCAGGAAGAAGCCTGGTGGGGTGGTCAAACTGGAGCAGGATAGTCAACTGATAGGGGGCACTGAAGGCAAAGGCCAGGCTTCTTCCCTTCCTCCTCCCTGGCACTGGCCAGCACTGCCTTCTCGGGTTTCATTTCTCATGTTGGTTTCCCCTGCCATCTCCCTCATGGCCACTGGATGGCGCCGGAGCTCTGATTTGGAGCTGGGTCCTAGAGCCTTTGCAGGCCTTTGGCATCTGGCACTTGGGCTGCAGAGCCTGTCCTTCTCCCTCCATTTCCTCACTCTGCCAGCCCCACCACTGAAGCCTACAAGCTGCTTCTGTTCCCATGCATTAGCCCCATAGTGCTGGATTTGAAGACCAGCCCTGCTGCTTACCAGGTGTGTGTTGGTGTTGACAGGTACTGGTTCTCTTGCTCACCTCTTGGTTCTTTTCTCTCATTTCCCTTTCCTCCTACCCCCTCTACCCTGCTGGATAGAATGGAATTCCAGTTCCCTAATCATGCCCCACATAAGGGCAGCTAGCCCTTCTTTGTTTATACCCCCATCTTATGTCATGGGGTAGAAGACTTACAAAGGACTCATGAATTCAGTAAAATAAACATCCATTAACCCAAGAACAGAAAGTGAGAACCCAAGTAACAGTGCGAGGAGAGTAACACTGCCAAGAAAGCTCAGAAGGAGAAGGCACTGAGCCAGACAAAGAACCCCGGGCCTGGGTCTCTGGGTGCCCAGGCAAGCAGGGGTTTATATGGCTTTCAGAGCTTGTTAAGACAAGGAACAGAGCACGGACATACTGGGGGAGTCCTGAGCCCAGGTCCTGCGGAGGGAACTCAGTGCCCTCAGCCCTCTTGGTTTCCTGGAGAGTTTGAATCACAAGAAAAGGACGGTATCTTCCCTCGTGGTTAGCAGAGATACCACTTCCAGAGCTGTTTCTTAGACTTAGTAACATGCACTAGACGTGGCCTTGGGCAGGAAAGTGCAGGGCAGGAAGGGCCTGTCACTTCAGCCTAGGGCCGGGCTCCCTCTCTGAGTTTCGCCTCTCTCTGTGTTGTCTGGCTCTGTTTCTCAGTGGTTTTTGACCTTTCGCTCCTTCTATTCTAGCTCACAGCTCGCTCCATTTCTGCAGCTGGCACAGCTGCTGTCTCCAAGGGTTGTCTACTCTTCTGGCTCTTTGGACCCAGGATAGTGAAACGGAAAGAAAACTATCAATTACCAAACACTGACAGCATGCAGAAGAGTGGCGGCAATCACCCCCTCCGTTTCCTTCTCACCTCAGGCCCCTGGCAAATTGTCCCTCCAACTCCAACCCCTGCAGAATTCCTTGGTGGCTCATTGCACACTCGAGCCCTCCTTCCCTCAGGGCTAGCTTAGTTTTTGGCTTCACATACACAGACTAAAACAAACAAAAAAATCAGATAGATAAAACCTTTGTGTTAAAAATATTTTTCACTGTACAAGCCATCCAGGGTCATTGTTAAAATAAAACAGGCCGGGCACAGTGGCTCATGCCTGTAATCCTACCAGTTTGGGAGGCTGAGGCAGGTGAATCAAATCATTTGAGTTTGAGATCAGCCTGGCCAACATGATAAAACCTTATCTCTACTAAAAAGAGAAAAATTAGGTGGGCATGATGGCGTGCACCTGTAATCCTAGCTACTTGGGAGGAGGAGGTGGGAGGATAGCTTGAGCCTGGGAGGCAGAGGTTGCAGTGAGCTGACATTGTGTCAATGTACTCCAGCTTGGGCAACAGAGTGAGACTATCTCAAAAAATAAATAAACAAATAAAACGTATATAGCATAGAACCTATCAAGTGAAAAAAGGATCCCCTGCTTCCATTAATCCCATTCCCTAGGGATTACCACAGAATCGTTTCTTGTGATTCCTTCTAGAAGTCTCTTAAGCCTATAGAGGCAGCTGGCGTAGTGCTCCGAAACCAGTTTGCTTGGTTTAGAATCCCAGGTTTGCTTATTTGTCAAATAAATTGGACACGTTTTCTCAGTTTTGTCATTCAGAAAATGAAGTTAATAGCACCAACCTCATAGATGTTGTGAGGGTTAAACTTATTCAGAAAAAGCAATCAGGACACCATCCACTTAACATTCTTAGAACAGTGCCTGGCATATAGTATATACAAACATGAGTGTTTGTTAATAAATAAAATGCATGGCTGAGGTTTCATTATTCTATGCCTTTTCTTTGTAGATATAGTCTTGAGAGAATAAGCCAAAGGTGCAGGAACAGTTGGAAAGTTATTTATGATGGGGATGGTGTTGCGAGCCACTGACAAAATCCTAACCAGATGATTCTTGTTGATGACCTTGGCTGACTTTCTTGGTTTCTGATCACTATTTCTATAAACTCCCCGATATCTTTGGAAAGCTTCCAAGTTGTACAATTTCAAAAAACATAGCAGGAGGCAGGTATTTACATGGAGCCCAGTGTGGATTGTGCACCCTGGAGGTGTGCAATGGTCTTTCTGCTGTCAGCTAGGCATGGCACGTCTGTTGCTTGCATCCAAGAACTCTGACCATGCCTTCCTTTGTTCTTTGTAAGGGCTGCATAATATTCTACTCTATATATGTGTTGTATTTCTTTTGATTATTCCTTAATAATGGATATCTGGGTAGTTTAGTTATTTTATGCTATACAGACAAATACAATGACATGCTCCACAGAGCTTATTGTCCAGCACCCACCTGTGCCCTACCCATTCCCCCGTTTTTTTTTTGAGACAGGGTCTGGCTCTGTCACCCAGGCTGGAGAGCAGTGGCACAATCACAGTTCACTGAAGCCTTGCTCTCACAGACTCAAGTGATCTTCCCACTTTAGCCTTCTGAGTAGCTAGGACTACAGATGCATGCCACCACATCCAGCTAATTTTTTCATTTTTTGTAGAGATGAGATCTCACTATGCTGTCCTGGATGGCCTGAAACTCCTGGGTTCAAGTGATCATCCCACCTCAGCCTCCCAAAGCACTGGGATTGTAGGCATCAGTATGAATCACTGCGTCCGGCCCGAATTGGGCTGTTTATCCTACATGATCCTGTGTAGCGCTCATGCCAATACTGTGAGGTTTGCATCAACAGTTTCCCTCTACGAATGAGGCAGCTGAGGTCAGAGAGGGCATGAGATGTGCCCCAAACCATCAGTGAGCCCCTTGATGGGCACGGCTCTTCCCAGTTTATCAGGGTGGTCAGTAATAGGGAGAATATTCGGGGGTGAAAGCGGGGACCTTGACCTTGTCTCAATACAGCTGGCAAAAGGCGGAGGGTCTTGGAGAAGAGAGAGAAGTCAGGGAGGGACTTGTGTGAGTGCTGCGGAGCCTTCCACTGTCAACTCAGCTCATTCCAGAGGGCAAGAGGAGAGAGAGGGTGGGGGACAGTTGGCATATGGATTGAGGAACAATAATGATGATGACGCTAATAATCACAGTGACTAATGTTTTGGGCGAGTCACAAAGCAATTTCCTATTGTTCATGGTTCAGCAGAGCCACACAACCATCTCCCTGGAGGAAGACAAGGCAATGTGGCTATTCCCGTTTTACAGAAGGGAAAATTCAGGACTGAAGAGGGAGAGTAACTTGCTCAAGTTTACGTATCAAGATAATCTCTGTGCTGGACAGGGCCAGATCTTTTGGTCTACAAATGAGATCTAGCTGCCTCCCATGGGCACAGCTGTGGCCAGCAGAGAAGTGCGGCCTTTGTCAGGGCTGAAGCTCAGCCACACCCTCTCTCCAGCCTCAGGTTGGGTACCAGGCAGAGGGTTTGGACTGAAGGTTGGGGATGAGGACACCATCCACATGCCCTCCAGATCTCCCTGACCCCTCCCACTGGCTGACTCATGGCTGGTTCTGCCCCAGGATCTCATTCCATGGCTCTGGCCTAGACTCTGCCCCTTCTCATGGAGAAAGTGTGTGTGTATATGTGTGTCTGTATTTCCATGTCTATGTGTTTGCGTGTGTGTTTCTGTGTGTTTGTATCTGTGTGTGTGTTTTGTGTATGTGTTTGTGTGTGTGTATGTATGTTTTGGTGTGTGTTTCCATGTATATGTGTTTGTGTGTGTGTTTCTGTCTGTGTATATGTGTTGTGTATATGTGTTTCTGTGTATGTGTATGTATTTGTGTGTACATGTGTGTATGTATGTGTCTGTGTGTTTCTGTTTGTATGTGTTGGTGTGTGGTGTTGTATGTTTGTGTGTGTGTATTGTATGTGTTTGTTTCCATGTGTATGTGTGTGTGTTTTGATGTGTGTATGTGTGTTTGAGAGAGAGAGAGAAAGAGAAAAAGAGGCACCTTTCCTGAAAGTGGCCCTCACTCACGCTGGCTCTTCTCCACACCCTTCCTCCTAGCCTGGCTCAAGCTTAGCAGCTCCTCTGCTTGAAGAAAACAAGCCTCCTTCGTGAATAAGGGCCATGGAGCACCTAGTATGTGCCAGGCTCTGCGCTTGCTCTGTTGTTTTCACTTGAGCTGCACCTTAACCGTTCCCAGTGGGTTTCCCTGTTGCCCTCCAATCCTCATCTTCAAAACCAACTGCGGCTCAGGATTGAAACTGCTTTCTAATTTCATCAAAGAAGGAGGGCTGTGGGTTTCAGAGAAAAAAGTGGAGCTACATCACTTTCATTTTGCCATCTTTAACCAGAAGTTCTTGTATTATTTTTCTAAGAAAAAATATCACTGGCTAACAGGTGTCTGCCTTGCTGTTGGAGAGACCTGCACCTGGGCCCTGGGCATCAAGGCCAAGTTCAACAGAAACCCTAATGCATACCATCCTTCTGCTACCATGGTTAATTTAAGTATTTGTATTTAAATATAGAAACAACAGGATGAGAGAGAGAGTAGAAAGAAAAAAACAGTAAGCAAACAGCATCTTTAACAAAATGTGTGAGGTATCTGTTCATATCCTTCACCCACTTTTTGATGGGGTTGTTTGCTTTTTCCTTGTAAATTTGTTTTAGTCCTTTGTAGATTCTGGATATTAGCCCTCTGTGAGATGGGTAGATTGCAAAAACTTTTTCCCATTCTGTTGGTTGCTGGTTCAGTCTAATGATCGTTTCTTTTGCTGTGCAGAAGTTTTTAAGTATCTCACGCCAGTTAAAATGGTGATCATTCCTTCCTGTCTCTATTGTTAAGCACAATTATTGGCATAAAAGAGGTTTTTAATACCCATTTTTAGACTGCATTCTAGCCTGGGCAATAGAACAAGAATCCCGTTCTCTCTCCCTCTTTCTCTTCCTCTTTCTTTCTCTCTTTCATTCTTTTTTC